>DWON01000086.1:0-47492 GCA_018251015.1 Phocides pigmalion okeechobee
GAAACCCAAGTAAAGCGTTTACGGCGGATTATGAGGGCGGCAGTGGTACCTTCCAAGTCGAACTATAATTCCCCCACCTTCTTATAATAAATAAAGAAAGCAAGTCAATAAAATGAAAACTTATTTTTACATCAAAGTTAACAAGACCGGAAGCTGAGAGCCTGAATCACTTGACCACGCGCCGTTAAGCATACCTCGAGATGCCACACTGTGACTCACTCACTCACGACACCACGGCTTTCCCCTAAAGCCTTTTGAAATACGTCGTGCATGAGAATTAATTATATCCCGTTAATGTTTTTACATCGCAACTTTACTAAAGAAATTTTGACGCTGATGAGATGTTTAAGCTTAATTAACGATCATATTTATATGTTGACTCATAAAGTTGACTATGAGAGATGATAGAACTGCAGGTGGAGAAGGTGAAGCAACTCTTAGAACTCTTGATGCGGTTATTCTTACAGGCGAGGCGACAATCCTACTCCTCAAGAGTAGCAATACATCCACGTATAACTCAGATACGTACGTAATACGTTCAACCTCAGATGTCCTACCTGTTGTGCTTGAGGTTTTATGTGAAGTTAACGGGCTGGAGCGGCTTCTTGTCTCCAAGTTACCCACAACACAGGGAATTCTAGTGTAGGATTGTGAGTGTAAAATTCGTGATAAAAACGTTATAATAAAATGATCACATTTAGAATTAAAGTATTTATTATAAATTTCAGATGTTTTCAGATTTTGAATATTTTGAGTTTAGCGCGCACAAACGCAAAAAACAAACGTAAAGACAAACATACAGTTATGATTATGGGTTCTATTGTGTTAACAAAACTCCTACTAATAATTCTTCTCATATATCTTCTACGTACAGACAGCGATCAATTACATTATTACTATATGTATAGGTTGAAAACACTTCATTAAAGTAATACATGAATCACAGAACTGAGTCCGCGATTACGCACATTTCACCCAAATCGACCGACTGAATGTTTATTGAATCATCTGTATAGAGACAGTCGCCCAGCGAGTATAGTACAGTCGTAAAGCGAAGTATAGCACTAATATATACATATAACAGGTGTACATTTTGCTTTGACGTATTTTATATATATTGGGGGGGCACGCTAATTCTCTAAAATTGTGAGTCCATAATGTTGACTATTAAAAAAAACAAAAATATTTGCAAATGTAAGCAAAATTCATTATTTTTCTAATGCTTTCATTTGTTGTTTTTATGGAAAATTTTGGATATTTTCGAAATTACCTTTGGGGAACTACAATTCACCGGGGTTGGTACCACTGCCATTTTCATAATCCTCCGTAAAGCATTACTTGTGTTTAAGTTGGAAAGAGCGCGGTCGCCGGCTACAGATGGGACGATCATCTCAGTCCTCAGGAATGCCAACGTATATATACACGACGTCAAGCAAGACTTTACACTTGTTTGATGTTGAACGTGGATGTTCATGGGCTGCAGAGTCCATTTAATAAGCGTGTTAAAATACGCTCATTTTTTCTTTTTAAGGTATAAAACGCGCTTTTACCACATATATTTATTTCAAGTAAATCTATAAAAGGAAACATAAAATCATTCAAAATAATCATCAACCATTTTACTGGCTTCCACACTAAATTTCAATCCGTACTTTAGCCGCCTATGAGTAAAATTTCCAAAATAGCTTTGTTAGGGCTCACATACACAACACAAAGGGCCTTTCTGCTCAATTTTAGGGTTTAGATGAATCTAGAACTAACAGTTCCAGATGGATCTGTCAGTCACCTTACTCTCTTATATATGTATTAGGTAAAAATCATTACTATTCAAATTTCTACTACGACTTAATCACGTTACTGTACTCGCACGCTAAACCAATATTAACGTAGTACCTTAGTCATCAGACCTACATAAAATTCTGTGTACGCGGCGATAGTGTACAAACAGACACGCAACAGTACTTTGCTAATATTATATGTTTAAAATGTTCTTGAACTAAGTTAATTTGTTACTCATCGAGATTTATTTAGCGTTATTTTTCAATAACCCGGTTTTATGATGCGATGACTAACAACTAACGACTAATTAGTAGTAACGCTCCGTTCATATGATATGGAACTTTTAGCGCAGCAAAAATTTTATATATTTTTTCAGTGACAATAGGAGCAAAGGACCATTTAAGAGTAGCAAACAAGCGTGGAGGCCACCTGATTTCCATCTGAGGACTGAAGTTCTATCTGAGCTCATGCGTAGATGGGTTGCTACTTCTGAGAATTGAGACGGTCGCGTCAATTTGGGAATCATCATTGTTAATGTAAATGTGTACGAGCTGCAGAGACCATTTAACACTGTAACGTCGGGAAATACTACTGTTGTGTTTTTAACTTTGTGTTACACGCATGCGGCTTACAGACAACTGTTGTGAAAACATCTGTACGAGCTTACGGGCGAACACAATTGATATGATTACGTAGACCTTAAAACATTGCCAGCGAACACAACGCCTATGTATTTATTGATGCTATACGGATACGGCTAAATAAAACAGGTGTGTCCGGCGCATCACCAATCTAGAGAAAACATCTCCAATTTAGTGCCGCCGGTCGCAACGCTAATATAAATGTGAGCGCCGCAGTCAAAGTGTTAACATCACCTAGCCTGGAAAGTTTCCTACTCATCTTACATAAAAAACCCGGCGCGGTTTATTTGAAACAGTAACGTCGCGGGAAGAAACTCGACCCGTGTTACGTGTTGGTGGGAAACATAACGCAATGCGAATTTGCTGCGTCTACGTCCGGGGTTCACCCTACCGAGTGTACCATTTCTTGGAGGTTAGCCATAACATCTGTACTCCTGGGATGTTACTCCTGACGCCTGTTAAGAATGGGAACGCCGACTTTTCAACGTAGCAAGCGTGGGGAAAACATCAGTGTACCAACATAGATACAGACCTGTGTCCGAAGAGCCGGGGAAGGTGCTCCAAGATGTATCCAATTGGAGCGCCGTGGTAGAGAATATCAATTGCTTTTAATCGAGATCCTGTTATTCTCTAAAAGCATAGAAGGAGTCCACCAAAAGGTTTTCTAGTGGAAGGATATCCTCAATAAACAAGGAATCGCTCCCACGATACCGGGTATCTTTGAAAGGTTTTTAGCCCGACCCAAAAAATATATATGTAACTCTTACGGAACAAACTCACTGCGAATGTTTTTATGAAGTACAAGTAGTAAATGAACACGCTGTCTGTCTGGACATGTACTATAGACTTCCCCTATAGACTTCTGTAACCAACTCCATATAGTCATACCTGAAGTCGATCACAAATGCGTTACTACTCTTGACGACTAAGATATGATGAAATATTTATGGTATAAAAATAACGTGGATTTAGCTTTTTTCTCGGAACAATAAATGTGCAAACAAGGATATATATCAAGCAAACATAACAAGGCGGGTAAACAACTTAATTTACCCTTGGCTATGACTCAAAGGACCTCATAACTTTTCTATTGTAATTGACCTTGTTCGTCCTTTGGATCCTATCCAAGTAAAAGTCTTGATAGTATTTATTGAAGGCTTTATTATAGCTATTTGTTTACGAAATGGCATAACTTCGTGGCCTTTTGTTAGTCTTCATACTAGAAACACAGTATAAAGAGAGAACAGTAGTCCAACATTATGTTATATAACGGGTACTCACGATTAACGATTTTTTTTTAATTGCCGATATTTCAGTTGCATGGCTCGTGGTCACGGCGAAACTGTGATTCGAAATATCGGCAATTAAATATCAAAAATCGTTGAATCGTGAGTACCCGATGTTCTCTAAATATCTTGCATGCAAAGCAACATACGTATTTAGAGAACTTCGATAGTGTGATTCAGGATACGTATGGCGCCATCTCTTGTCGAGTAGTGGAAAGTCGCTACATAACAAATGAAACGTGACTGATTAAATGGTGTGGACTGACGCCTGTAATAATATATTATGTAAGCTTATGGTAATATAGTACATAGTATGTCGACCAACGCATATAATGTTCTCAAGTACAAGAGCTCGTGGACTCAACGAGCAATTAATCAGCAAATTGTAACACAACACCGCGCTAATTGCCGGCATGCAGTTACAAAGGTACTCTACATTCGCGGATAGAAACACGCGAAAGTACGCTGAACCGATAAAATCAACGCTTGTGTGCGTATTATGAAAATAGTTTCACAGTACACCTAATATCGGTTTTAAAGGTGGGAGAACTACAGTTCGACCGGGGAGGTACCCCCACCGCCCTTATAATCCGCCGTAAAGGTAAGTTTCGGTCGGAGAGGTGCGGTTGCCGACTACACTTTGATCATCTGAGCCCTCAGGAGTATCAACGCATCTGCTTTCGAGCTGGTTTCATGAATCGAGTGGTTTGCATGCTCGTTTGCTACTCTTCTCACATAAAAAATGTATATTGTAGGTAGTCCACATGACAACGAAAACCTTAATAAAATTATTGGAGTAAAAGTAGTAGTCCTGCAACCTTGTGGCAGCACACATAAAGCTTTATGAAGCTTTCCCATTGAATTTATTTGTTTACACCAACACATGGGGCATGGCATGTGTAGCAATGTTGAGACAAGGTACCGGATACTTTCAGCATGGGCGTACAATTGTTCCGCTGGCTAAAGCGAATGACCCGCCAAAAACAATTAGGGTTGACCATCATTGCAAAAATAAATACAGGAAACACTAAAAAGTTTTTTGTCTTTATTTATTTATAGTTTCTTTAACACTTTCCCTGCAACGTACAAGAATGCTGTGTATTTCGCGGCGCAACGCGCTTGTGGTTTGTACACACCAGTGTTATTGCGGATATTTAGAAGATATTGCTTAGAACGTAGCCCCGTCCATTGGGGAGGTACCATCGTTACATTCATACCTAGCGTGAAGCTTTCTTATGTTTCGGTGGAATGATTCGGCTGCCGTGTCACTTATCGAGGCGACCATCTTAGTCCTCATGCGCAGCATCGTGTCAGTTGGACTTCACGTAGGACTCCTGTTTTTGAAGTTGGTTATAGATGCTACGGGTAGCAGAGAGCACTGACGAACTGTATGCTCGTTCGCGACTTCTACTATGTTCCTTTGCTGCTTCCATTTCATAAATAATGAAGATGCACAAAACACTTAGTACATACACTTTCAAGTGTGAAGTGACGACATGTGTGAAGTGAATTTGATTACGTCATCACATATCACTATCGATATTTATATTACCGTGTAATGTTATAGCGAAAACTATTTTATTTAAAACTTAGATTGCTACTTCATGAGTTGCTTTGAATATTAAATCTACGGCGAAAATATAAACCTTACATCACAAACATTTTTGTATGGCTTCAACTTAGTCGTCGATATCACAAAATTTCATGTAATCTTTCAACTACTTCTTTATCTCCTTGGGGGTTAAATATACAAAAAAAACCTTTGTTAGCTGTCTTTTAACCCATTTATTACCTTCTTCGGGATGGAATTAAAAAATATTTTCTCAGTGCTCAATTAAGGTACATAAATAATATATTTGCCAAAATTTTAAAGTTGTCGATTTAAATGTTTCGGCTGTAGTTGATTCATTCTTTGTCGTTCTTCTGTTTATTTATTTCATTTTTTGTTCTATTATTTTATATCTTTATCTACTTTCTTCTTTTGTTTCTTTCGTGACTTCCTATTTTCTTCTTCCTTTTTATCTTTATATAGGCCAATTCATCATAAGCCCGAATAAACGCCACGATCGCGTAAATCGAGTTGCGATATTGATTGATTTTCAAATATTATAGTTACGTAAACAAAAATAATACTACGCCTACTGACAATGGTAAGATAATAATGACGGAGCACGGCCAAGGATACATTTAGCATTTTTAGAGCGCGGCATCACGCGCCAACGATGAGATAACGCTTGTCGTTTTAAGATACAATTTCAACAGAAAATGATATTTGTTGTATGCGATTTTATACTCTCGACTTGCCTATCTGTTAAAGTATTTCCAGACACGTGTCTGACTTTAATTCGTTTTCAAAAGGAAAAATTTATACGTTTATCTTGTATGTTTTTGTATACATATATGTATGTTCCGATTGCTAGTATATTCGTGGACTTTCAAGATCCTTTTTTATTAATTTAAAAGAAAGGATGCAGTCTTCCTGATGTTAAAAAGCCAAAACATATTAGTACTTAACCAACAACAAATAAAACAGGAGTCATTTTAAATCAGTCAGACGAGTTGCTACTTGTCAAGGCTAAGAAGAACCGACTTCAACGAATAAATATGCTAAACCCAAAAACCCAAACTATACTCAAGTACAAACGCTGAGTCTTTACACCGCTTCTATAAGGTATAAATATCCAGGTAGTGTGTCCGCGGAGTTAACATCAAGGAAATCGATTGAGGAGGAGAAACCGCCAACCACGTAATCCGCCGTGAAAAAATTATTTTGTTTCATTGGGAAAATGTTACCGAAAATGTTACACTTACAAGCGAGGTGTCTATCTCAGTCTTTAAGAATAAAAATGCACCTATTTTCGAGCTAAGATGACGACACGGATGCGGTTAAACACATGTGTGAATGCATCTCCAGTCTAGAGAAAACATCTCCAGTCTAGTGCCGCCGGTTGTTTTGCTGACTTATATAAATGTGACCACCGCGGTCGAAATCCTAAAAAAAACGTATCATAACTGGCAACCCTACAAGCTAAGAATACGGCACATTGACTTCAATGTTTGTGGTTATTCGCGCTAAACAATGTGCGCACCCGCCGCAGAAATAATATTTTATTCATACAGAATAATTTATTTTCAAAACAAATTAACCGCCCTCCGCGTTCGCTCAAACAATACTCAACGATGATAAATCAATTGAAAATTTTGTGTTTATTCAAACATTCCACATTGTAACGTGTTACATACAGAACGGGATACATATAATACAGAAACGTGATTTCATTTTTGCTTACTTGACAGATATTTGGCGTACTAGATTTTGTCCGCGGGTTTGCCCGCACAAAAGTCAATGAAAGCCTGTGGCGAACTCCACCATTTCTCTAATACGTATCGGTGATAATCTAAGCTAATCTACATATGCTTAATATCATAATGCTGAAAATAGTTTTGCAATTTTACAGCGCTATTTTTTTTAATAATTACAGGTAAATTAATTCACAGACTAAACTTTTACTTAACATAATAATAGCTGGTACAGTATACAGCTAATACAACATACAGATGGAACTGTATAAAGCTGGTACGCATACAGCTGATACAGCATACAGCTGGAATAGCATACAGCTGGCACAACATACAGCTGGAACAGCTGTATCATGAAATTACAGTTTGCTAATCGCTAAATAACTGCGTAAACATACTATTAGGTCCAATCGCCCTTCTAGCACAATTAGATTTACTCATAATTCTATTGGGCACTTGAACAACAGATGCTCATACGTTAAAAAGACGTTATCGCGAAATACATTTAGTTAATGTATACCTTTTAAGTTTTTATACAAGAGGCGTTAAAACGCTGTTTCATTCCTACGTTAAATCCGTTGGAATGGAACAGCGTTTTAACGCGATGTGGAAATAAAGTATATTCCAGTTTTTAACTCAACACGAAAAGGAACTGCAAAATTTTGAGCTTTTACTTGTGCTGTGGCATCGTACCTCTCGAACGGATGGGCCTTTTTGAATGCATTTTTTAAATTTGCAAATATGTTTCATTATTCTTGATATTGTTTTCATGATTTTAGTAAGAGTACAAATTATCGGCTTTTCGACGGTCACTACGATTTCATTCCAACAAGGCAAAATGTATTTACTTCCACTTAAATGACCTTAGATAGATATAAACTCTTTGCAAATCCTACACACTGCCATAATATAGTAACCTTAACACGATGATAACCAGAACTGTCCGTACAGTAACTTCTCGACCACTTTTTACTACACATATTGTATTTAATGCCTCGATAAAACCAATGATTATCTAAATGATAAACTCATATGGTCTGAAACGACTCCAGTTCCATTTGCTCCATTAGTTTAAGTTATTATTTGTAAATTACATTTTAAAGATGAAAAAGATGTGAGTTTTGGAGTTTCTTTCGCCGACTCTTCTTCAAAACGATACACCTTACGAGTCGGTGGTAGTTTATTGACGTTCAAAAAGAATTCTGTAAAGTATCTACTTTGAATTAAATTTTGATTTTGATGAGTAGATGCCACGTCGTGAAACGCTACATTTGAACGCAGCCTAACACAGTAAATTTGTCCTCAGTGGCGTCAGAGTGACTCATGTTAACGGTCGCGCGGCTCATTTATCCTGTTTTTGCGTCGCCCATAGCGCTCCTACATGTGCCAATAATATCATTATAATAAAAATACTTGTAACATTAATATTGTTTAATATGTTTTAGAAACTTAATTTAAATAGATTAATGTGGGTGGGAAATTTTTCTTTTTTTTATGTGCAAACCAACTGATGTTAAGTAGTCGCAGCCCATACACACACATCCACGTACAACCACAAACACGACCGAAATCCTATCTGAGCTTGAATTATTTACATTTGTTGCTACTCCTGAGGACTAAGACGGTCGCCTCGCTTAAAAGTGTAGGCGGCAACCGTAACTCTCCAACCGAAAAACATGTTTTACGGCGGATTATGAAGTCGGCGGTGATGCCTCCACGGTCGAACTATAATACTCCCACCTTTATATATAAAAGTTACTTGGTAATTAAATTAAATTTAAAACTAATAGACTTCTTGACGTTCTGTGGTGATACCGATACACGTATTAGAGCCTTATAGGAGTGTATACAGCATACAGAAGTACTACTAATAAAATAATAATTTCGTGATATATTAAATAGTAAAATAATTGTAATAAATTCAGCCGAGCTTATGATAAACATGAAGTAAATTCAAGATCCTATCAATACCAGCTTTTACACTGTTAAAACATGAGCATACGAAATAACTTTAAAATGTATTTAAAACTTTTTACAAAGCACGAGCATACTACACAAGTAAAGGTATAAAGTTACTCAAAGCTCCGTCAAGTCGAGAGCGTTGCTTTTAGGGATGCAAGATGTGTCACAATATCGGTATTTTATCGAGTGTAACTGAGTATCGATATTCAATAATAATGATCTTGGGCAACGACTTTATCGATAGTATATCGACAGTAATATGTAAATCCTTACTTTTCTAGCTTTTTTGAGCAAATATCGGTGTACGTGTTCAATAATTTATTTTTAATTTGTATACAAGAGAACGCACAACAAAACAATACAACCAAGTTTGTTGTAATCCCGATGTACACTGTGTAATGTTAGCAACATTAAGGATATTTTATATAATTTCGGGTATTTTAAGATTTGTTTTGATCCTTTCGAGATCTACATGTTTTCAATATGATATTGTTGTAGCAACTGATTAAAATATCGATACTTTTTACGAGGTGGGAGAAATATATATAGTTCGACTCAGTATGTACCACCACCGCCCTCATAATCCGCCGTAAAGCATTACTTGTGTTTCGGTTCGAAACTTTGAAGCAAGGCGACCATGTTAGTCCTCAGGAGTAGCAACGTGCCTACTTTCGAGCTCAGATAGGATGTCTATGGGCTGCGACTAATTAACATCAGGTGGTTTGCATGTTCGTTTGCTACTCTTATCACATAAAAATCAAAGTTTTGGTTCCGATATTATCGGCGGATCGACATACCGTTGCATCCCTACACTTTACTACACTAAAGCTTTACAGTTGGCGTCGCTCAAAATCTCCAGACGCTACGTCGAAGCTTTCTCGCAGGCCATTAGCGAGCTAAATGAGACAATCGAAAGCAACAAGGATATCATCTTTATGATGTTACCGGCAATATATATTAGAAATATCATAAAGGGTGTAAATTTTCGAAGATTTTTTTCTTATAATTTAAAATCAAATAGAGATATATTTTGTTCTTTATTTTTTGTCAAGTAGTCATGAATAGGTCCACCCTCTGGTGCCGGCTTCTCGTTGATACCATGTTTACTAGCGACCCGGCCCAGCTTCGCTCGGGTAATAGAGTTTATATTTATTTACATAAATTTTCTTTCATACATGTATCCATCCTAGTAACAAAAACTAACAATTAGAAACATCTATTTCGAACGACAACTAAATTATTATATTTAATTTAACTATTTCATTTCTCCCCCCATATCTTAAAAAAAAAAAAAAAAAAACAAAAAATAACTTATTATGCACCAAAACCGTCCACAGGAATCACTCTACCTGTTGTTGAAACTATAAGAAAATCCGCCCAGTACCTTTAAGTTTATCATGAACAGACGCGGCGGGGGGCTTTGTTTTATAATATTTAGAGATTTATACATAAAATACTGGACTATATTGTAACATCTCGCTATTCTGTACATAGCCTAAAACCTTTCGGCAACATATCACTCACATAGTAACATGTACAAAAAGCACATAAAATGATTTAACGTGTTTGCCTAGATGTTTCAAAGTTTACAATTTATATACCGAGAGAAAGATGGTATTGCGCTGATTTCCGTAATATGTAATTAGATTAATGTTCTTGTCAAAATAAATTTAAATAACATTTGTAGTTATATAAATATTATCTACAATTGATTATAATTATAAAAATCTTAAAACGAATTATAATAAAAACGTAATCTAAACAAGCTAAAGTCCTAGTCCGTGCCCATGCGGCATAGTTTCAAGGAAACTAGCAGCATTCCCGCTGTGAATAGCAATCGCAATTCTCTGCGCGAGAGTTGAACCAGTCGTCTTGTCACCGGCGGCGTCAATCAAACGTGGTACTGTTTGTTATTTAAAAAAAAATCATAAATTTACTCTAAACATTTGATGTAAAATTTAGGACATGTAGATGTGCCTATATATTGTGCATGAGAGATATGCAATAATATTTAATACTCGTTTTTTTCTGCCTTACTGATATTCTTTGTCTACTGTATTTTATCAATATAATCAGTAAATGCGATAACACACTATTATGTCTGAAATATTATAGTTCATTATCGTATTTACTGATTCATTTATTTCAATTTTCACCTCTGCTCGCTGGGCACTACCGCGCCCATCTCGATTAACTTTCCATTGTCTATTATTTTCCAATCCAACTTAATCAATTTTTGAGCAAATATATTTTAATCGATCTGATTGTTTCGTCTTGAATATTTTGCTAATGTACATAATTGTGCGTGTATATAATGTTATAAGCAATGACAATAAATGTTTTAATGAAAATGAAAAAGTTTGTACAATGCCGTCAAACATTTTAACGAAATTCAAGTGATCATAATGTTAATATAACTTTGTGAAAGAACTTCTAATATCTTAGTCCTTTTTATAAGGTACATTATATACTTAAGGAGATTGTGTATACCTCAAAAATACGTAATACCCTTTGAGTATACTACGCACACAAAACCAAGTTTTTTATTAAAGAAATCGCACATTTGACACGACAGACCTTGGTTTTTTCGCAAACCCTTCATATGTTAAACTAAGCAATTGCATACTATTGTTGAGTAAGGAACGGGCATGCAGGCCACCTGATCTTAAGTGGTCACTGTACCCCATGGACAACCATGTCCAATCTCAAATAGAACAGAAGCTCTATTTAAGGATGGCCGCGGATGCATTCCTACTCTTGAGGACTAAGATGGTCGCCTCCAATAATGTGTATCCGGCAACCACACATAATTTACATATTACGGAATGATTTACATATTACATTAAATCATATTAAACATGTGTCGATCAACATATAAACAAGTATCTCGGAAATTTTATTGCTTGCATCTGGCTCAAGATGACAAGTGCCATTAAGGGCTAATTAATTATGTTCAAAACGATTGAACCCTATTTTATAACGTTTATCTTATTTAATTGCTTTACTTGGAAATTTTATTTGTGACGTGTCTTAGATAGCTTCGGTCATTAAATTCTAATCAGGTATAATTATCACATATATTTAAGGTAATAGTTTTATGTATATTTTATATTTTTTAAAGAAGAATAGCAAACGAGCTTGCAAACCACCTGATGTTAAGTAGTCACAGACCATAGATATCCACGTACAATCACAAACACGACCGAAATCTTATCTGAGCTCGAACGTAGATGCGTTGCTACTACTGAAGACTAAGATGGTCGCTTCGCTTCAAAGTGTAGCCGGCAACCGCATCTCTCCAACCGAAACACAACTAATGATTTACGGCGGATTATGGGGGCTGCGGTGCTACCACCTCGGTCGAACTACAGTTCTCCCACCTTTAAAACATCGAAAAAAAAGATCGAAAACATTCGGCAGACGCGGTCGAAAATTGAATGATAATTAAATTAAACAGTTAATCCTGATCATCATCTATACATAGCAACCGTTGAACATTACCTGATAGTAGGATAGCACATTTACATACGCAGGAACAAGAGTCCTACCTGAAACCGATCACAGACATCGTTGATATGATTGATGACAGCGATCGTTTCTATCCTATAATTAAGGTGGTAACCTTAGTTGTACGCAGCTATTTTAATTTTTCACTAAAACTAAGTCGTAATTAATAATTGTGAATTCCTCCGGCGCTGCAAATTTCTTGAGTGACGATGACTATTAACCATCAGGTGGCCGTCATATATAAAGCTGGCGAAATGGATTTCGCCTGTTTAATTTACAACAAAATAAAAATAAAACACTTTATTTATGTCAACCCTAACGTATCGCCATGACCTGAATCCTTAGCCGGCTAAACACTAACCATTAGGTACTATCAGTCATTATATTGTTACCATTGCGCCTTTCCAACTACTCTTCTAGACACAAGACTCTTTGATACGTCTTGTCAATGATTTACTCTTGTGAATGGCTTAAAAACGTAGCATTTTATTCGTTTTACGATTCGAGGGCTGGTTCATATCTCGCACAGAAAATTGCCATCCCTATTGAGTGTTCTTGGCTCATGTCGCATGGTCTCCGACTTTCAGCAGATTGTTTAGGTTAAGCATTTATTATAATTAGTTTTAGTTATAGCATGTTAGAATTAATAGAATTAACATAATTGTTTAATTATTATATATATATATATTTATTGTTTTAATGTATTTTCTGATGATAATACATAAAGAGTCAATGACGATAAACATAGTCTCGTTCAAATATATTGTACATAACGTACTTAAGTTTTACGAGGTAATACTACTATTAATTGCCTTATCAATTCGAAAAACGAATTGGCATTTTATAAAGTCTGTTAATTGAATTTAAATTAATTAAGCGTAATGATTTAAGATAGAACTGTAAATAAACTAATCATATTAAAATGTCTGTCTCTGTGTTATAAATAACTATTTGTCCCTTCGATCATAAACATTTCAATCCTAACATTTTAAACTAATGTTATCGCGGAATTTGTATATTTTACTATGTAGCAGATACGATTAATGATATTTTCATTGCCGATATCTCCAATAGATACTTTGGCCGTGATGATCACAAGCCTTGCAACAGGTTCGAAATATAGACAATTAAACATTTTTAATCGTAAGTACCCGTTGTATTGGAAATTTTATAAGCCTATTTGTAAGATATTAAATGTTAAAAAGCAGATTTCTCTTTTTTTAAGCGCTAATCCTCCAGGATACTTGAAAAATTATTAGGATTCAACCAATCATTAGAATCGTCGTAAATGGTTCCACCGATTTGAAGCGGTTGAATCCTTTTTCATTCCGATTTCTATAATAATAGTATAGAAAAATCTTTATTCACCATTTAGCTTATACTATGGAAACGTAATTACAGTACTTCCTTCCTTCCTCAACAGTCGTAATAATAGTGAAGCAGAAACAATTAACGAGTTATAGTATCATGATATATCAAAATAACCTATGCTAGGAACATATGGCGTGTAAAATACAGAATATGTATATAAAAACCTTAGCAGGTCCAGCGTACGTTCCTAGACTGCAGAGCTACTTACTAGCATAGTCATTTGACACTCTTCTCATATAAAAAAACATAAAAGATAAATATATAAAGAAGTTTAATTGGCACATAGTTAGGTATTATACTGAATTGATTAGAAAATTATCTAAAGGACGCGATTATCCTAAATAGATTTAAAGTGCAGGCAAAAGTTCATCGACCATTATCATTATAGCCCAAGTCGTTATCTATAGCTAATTAAATAACGTGTATGCGTATTAATTAGTGACGACCGAGCGAAACAGTGTCACAGCTGATTACAGAACTACCTCACACTAAAATTAACTATATTGTCATACCAATAAAGGTCATATTGGTCTCCAAGTATCACACACGTAGCGTGTATAGTGCACGTAACTCCAATGATTAGACAAACCGGAAAAATATACGCGAAATGGTTTACTATTGCTATTCATTTTAGGTTTATATTAGCGTGTGATTCGTGTCTTCTTGTAGCTCGTCCTCAATCTAGTAATGAATAATTATTAGTACCTACTTAGTCAATGTATTCTGGCACTTATCTGGCTATACTTAGAGAAATATTATTTAATAATTAATATATTCAATGATAGACTTAACTTAAAAGCTATTTCTGTTTGAGGCCACAGAAGTATGTACAAGAGCACTGGCAAATGCAAACTGCAGCCACGGTGGACATCTGTTACCAGCTCAAAACAAATAAATTAACGAATATTAACAGCAGTTGTTGCTGCTCCTGAGAACAAAGATAAAAATATCTCAAAAAGGTAAATCAGCCTTATTTCACCCGTTAATCCATTTCACAGTAGCCCTGTATACTGTGATTGCAGCTGTACTTGTGTTGATGCCGCCGAAGGCGAACATCAAAGTTTACTAAGTATTGCAAATATAGTTAAATTTTCAACGAACGCACGCACTAAGTAAACTGAAAATAAAAATCAAATGGTTTAATTGCAGATGAACTGCAGCACAAAACGCGTTACACGTTACTAAAGCAAGTGTCTGTGCCACAGCAGAAGTACTGAAATACTCCGGACTCGGCTAAAACCTCTCGAGACGACACCGATTTCCGGTCTGAATCTGTTTTTCACTATTTTTTTTACGAAAGCAACTCAGTAAACCGCATATAATAGCAGATTGCATCAAAAGGAAGAAAGTTGATGGCGCTATTTTAAATCCCAAGCGAAGCAAAGGGTTCTTGAATAGAACACAAAGTAAAACGAGGGATTTTGAAGAAGAATCTTGAGTTTATTATTTTAATTTCATACATACATCCAGTCATTACCTAGTTGCAAAAACTAATATTTAGAAGCATCTATTTCCAACGACGACTGAATTACTTATATTGAATATAACTATTTAATTTCTCGCCAAAATTACAAAAAAACTCAACTTATTATACACCAAAACCTTCCTCAGGAATCAATCAACCTGTTGTTGAAAACTGTGAGAAAATCTGTCCAGTACTTTTTGAGTTTATCGCGAACAGACAGACAGACGCGACGGGGGACTTTGTTTTAAAACATTTAGAGAAGAAATAGTAGATAAAAAGGTTGTTTTAATTAAAAAAAAAACATATCCACATGTGTATACGGCTTTTAAAGGATATAAAACTGTGACTATGGTTTGTATCAACATTCAGTTCATTTCTGCCTTCTACGAAACACTCTTGCAGAAGAGTACAACTCTCCACCTTGTTATTGGGGAACAAAAGTTCGTTTTTGGAAAAAGTAGGAAGAAAATTCTTAAAACATCTATTTTCCGGAATACTTGAATCCTATTTTAGATGTTGATGACCTTAAGCAATTGTCTGTAGTATAACAATCTGTATAAACCGCGTCGCGACGAGCCATTTGGTGCACCGATATAAACGGTCTGTCACGAGAAAGTTCTGGGTTCGATCATCAGCCAGGTAGAAATCTGAATAATGAATTTTGATTTTTGTTCAAACTCTGAACTGTTGTATTTTCGTCTCTGTATAGGTACACAACACCCAGGACACAGAAATCCTAGTATGTTTGTAAAAAGCTTTATTATTTCGAATGTTGATGAATGCCATTAAATTATAAAATGGACGGCCCGAGGTGTCATTTCATAAACAACTATTGTAAATCAATAAAAACCCCATTATAACAGTCGTCAATGTCATCATATATCTAAACTGTCATCGCATATCCGGTGGTCACACCGCGCCGCCATGTTGTCCAAATACAAATTCGGACGACCTTCGCGTTAGAGGACACTAACGCGAGGGGGACTTTGGGGGGGAGGGGGCCTTCGACCGCAACGAAAAAACTGGTTAAACGTACGATCTTCATATCAAAGCTTACTAACCATGACCACATTTCATATGTTTAAAACAAAAACACTGCATTTACGATCACCGTAGGAGGGTAATGTTTGTCACACACGCACGCACGCACGCACGCACGGGAGACACCCACACACACGCACATTCATTTCTTCAATTCTATAGGCTTGTTTGTTTTGAACCTATTTGTTTTTATGTGAGGAAAGTAGCAAGCGTTACCAAATAACTGAAAGTTGTCGTTATATTAATTTTAGTTGCGGGAAAAACATAATTATATTTAGTCTTAGATATACCGTATGTCATAATTTTATATATTATATCATCAACAAACTCGCTTCCCGCCGTCTGTATGCTTAGATCTTTTAAGCCACGCAACGGATTTTAATACAGTTTTCATTTTAAGACAGAGCGATTGGACAGAAAGGTTTATATGTATAATATCTCCATATTATAGCAAAGAAAAACATCGTTTTTACGACATCATTGTCGTACATAGCCAGGGTGGAGAACTAGTAGCTTAATAAATACCGCAATGTACAATTTTAAATGGTATAGAAATATCATAAACATAATCCAATTCCATATACATACCTAGATATAATGGTCAAAAACCTCCAGCGACGGAATCTTAAAACCGTTAAAACAAGAGGCACGCCATTGTGTCCTTGACTAGTCGTACAACGAGCTAGATCAGCCGTAGAACCTTATCATCAACACACAAAGTCCAAAATGGCGCGGGGCGAGCTGGATAATGTTATGTAAGCGGATTGTCTCTCGAATTCCTAACTAGTGGGATTGGTCCGAGCTACGATAAAGTTTAAGCAAACCAATTGTAAATCAGAAGCGAACTTTTAACAACAATAACGCTTTTTACACTCATATATCCACGCTAGGATTCCCTGGATCGGAGATGCCATGGATAAAGACCTAGACCTACAAAGGAAATCTAAATGCATTAATACGATAGAACTACAGTTCGACCGGGGAGGTATTACCGCTGCCCACACAGTCCACAGTAAAGCATTCCTTGGTTTTCGGTTGGTGTTGCGGTCACTGTATACAATTTTTCGCTGGATACACGAGTTAAGCGGCCTTGTCAGCCCTCAGGAGTAGCAACATATTTGCGCCTGACCACAGGTAAGACTTTATCAATGGGCTCATCTTCCCCATAGATTTCTAGCGCGATTTATCTTGTGCGGCCTCCGCCATCAGTCCAATATGCGCCCAAATTCATAAACTAAGGAGACTATTTGACATCAGATGACCTGCGCGCTCGTTTGCTATTTTTTCTACGGAAAAGTGCTTGTGCTATGTAAAAAAAAACTGTTTGACCGAGAATCGAATACGGAACTCTCTACGTATCAGACCGCTATAGTTACTACTTTGATTATTGTTTTACCTAGTGCTGTAAAATAAGGAAACGAATACATTAAAAATATGGCCAAAACCCCAATGAAGGAAAATGCTAAGGGGTACGAAGCATTACAGTGACATCCGGAAGAGCTAATGACACTGGTAATTTCAATCAACAAATCGAATCAAATTGATTAATACAACAATCCTAGAGGAAAACGAAGATTTTACCGTTATTTAATTAAAACTCGCAATAAATGAATCAAAGTTATAAGCGATAAGTAACACATAAACTGTAATTGTAAATAGTGTGTAACTGATTACTATTTCAGCGACGAACGATTATATATTAATCTTAAAGGCTTGCAATATGACTGCGAAATGATCTATTTAATAAATGGATCTGTAGGTTTGTTTAAATTAAACAAAATACATAAACAAAGTACTAAAAATTCATTGACTGATCGTAACACATTAATAAAATAGTATTAAAAAAATAGTAGTAAAATCCCCATGTATCTTTCTATTTGAATGAGAATCAGAAACCATTTAGTATCATCTGATCGTCTTCTAACAATAATTCCTAAGTGACCATACGGCATCAAACAAACAGTCCAAGAATAAAAAGAGCTTAAAAAACGTAAACAGATAGAAAGAGATAAAAAATATAAGAAGGTAACAGGAGGGCAGCCAACCTCCGACCCGAGTTTCGAAACGTAGCGACAATGACCGATGGCGTAACGGTACGGGGTGTTTCAATGCACCGGGTACATAAGGTAGTCGATGATCCTTGGAAAAATATTTACGGACTCGATTCATTTGATGACCCGCGTGGCGGAACGGTAACCGTATTGCTCGGACAAGCAGGGAGTTCTAGATTCAATTCCCCGCCGTTCATACTGCTGAATGACGTATTTCGTTTTAGTTCTTGATCTTGATATTTGAGCCTTTGTGTATGTATGTGTTATGTGTACATGATTCCTACGAAACAGCGAATTCCAGTTTCCATGTGAATATAGAAAGCATTTAATTCCAACCGCAAACTAACATAACTTTTAGAACTCCATTTCGAAGCAACCATTTTGTAATACAATTTCCGATTAGTCAATATCTGACATCATTAGAGTAGAAAAGCAAGGGGCCTTTCTACCCAATAGTAGGGGAATAAGAATGATGAAAAAAATATTATAATCCTGACTAATATAAATAATAATAGATGAACAGGGCAATCCGCATAAGCTCAATTTATCCAAGCAAGACTAATCAATATCATAAAACTTAAACCCTATCTACGTAACACTACTTTATTATTTATTAATGTGAGTTCCACATTAACACATAAAATCTAACATTCTTTTTTCTGTAATTATATGAGAAAACAGCATTCGAATTTGAATTTGATGTGTCGAAATTCGAATTCGAATTTCAATTTGATGATCGAAGTTCAATTTGATAAATTAAAAATGGCTTATCTTAAAGATTGGAAGCTTAAATTTCTTTCTGATATATCTGAGTCATACTCTAAAAACAATGACAATCAAATGAAACATAGTATTTCTACCCAAACGCGTTGCCAAGGGCACACATGTTTTCGAGTAACCTGCTTTCTCTTTTAAACGATAAAATGCTAATAGGTTTTTATCAGGCCATGTTTATTCGGGTAATGAACAAATAAATATTCGTACAATCAACAGGTGCCGAGATAAACGCTAAAATAGACGACGCTCGGCTGGTAATGAGTTAGGATGTCAATAGTAACCATGTTTACCTTTTTGCCGATAAAATATACACAAACCAATTAAAATGATACGGCGAAAACATGGGTATGGTAAACTAATTTGTCACCATTACAACATGTACCGTAATTTTATAAAAAAAATGTATATGGTACAACTAAGCCTTCACAAAGGTGTTTAATAAGTGGAATAATTTCACTTGCAAACGATAAACGATAGTGTTCGACGTCTTGAAACTAGTTTGTGATTACCAAAACTTATATTAAAACCGTTAATAATTATTGAAAGTATTGAACAAGTATTTCATTTTAGGTAGATATAGCATAATTTCAATTCGTTAAAAAAATGTCAGCAGAACTGACATTGATTTGATAAAACGTATATTAAGCTCATGTACCACGCTATTTTCAATATAATGAAATCTCACCTTTTAGTGCATTAAAAATATAACATATTCATCCACAATGACATCCCAAACTTACCTGGAAAGAGAAAAAACAAAATTAGTTGATACAATACAATAAATAGGAGGAAGTTCTGAACAAAACCTAGTGAAATACTGAAATACTGAAATCTTGATTTATAGAGTGCAGAAAAGTTAGGTATTTGATAAACGTATGTAACAGTGTGATGAAATCTGCATGCCTAAAAGTTCTTTATTAAATTCCTAAAGGCGTGTGAATAGAAAAATGTCATCGATAGTATGGTAAACTACTGTCCAAACTTAATCATTTTAAAAACGGGCTTGGGACCGACATTCATGTACAGTAATGGATTGATGATAAAACAGGCATTGTTGACGGCAACTTATTGGAAACTCAAAAATATTGCTATAATAATGCTTAAAAATTAAAAATGGTCACTGACAATTCAACTACAACGGTCTACGTCGTTATGAATGCAAAGCGTATCGCTGAAGATACGCAGAAAACTGACACGATTCGTAGTAAGCGTAGCGTTATGTCATCGCGCGACGTGATTTTTTATTATGGCTTGTCTTGGGAATATTTCCTTGATTTATCTTATATTTACAGTAGAAGTATAGTTCGATCGGGAAGATTTTTCAAATTCAAATATTTTATTTCATTGTAAGGTATTTACATACACTTAATGAATGTCAAGGGTACCATGTAAAATCGGTACATCAGCTTTGAGCGCCATGTTGGCTAAGGTTGACCGGGAGAAAAAAGCTAGCGGAATATTGGTATTTTTTCTTAGTGGTGGTCCACTATACTGGTACAAAGTATAAAGAAATTCTCGCGTTTTATTAGAAAAGTGTGGTTGAGGGTTACATATTACATCATCGTAATCCTTAGAAGTCTGTATCAGAGTAATGGTTATGTAAAATTTACTGATGTGATGACTACTTTATCAAATCAAAGTTCATGCCTGAAATATAGAGTTCGTCCTGGGTGCACTCAGCAAAAGTCAAATGAGAAATTCTCTTGTTAAGAACAACATCTACGAATAATAACTTGCTGCCTGCATGAGGCCGTATGCCAGCTATGCATTATTCCGGCCGTAATGAAAAGGCTTTAGCAAACTATGCAGTTCGGAGCTGAAAGCCTCTGCTAAAAGCGCTGCAGTAACTTTATGAGCTTTCCTTTTACGAAAATATTAGCTTCAGATTTCTAAGAAATGCGGTTGAGCTTTTGAGCTTTTGCTCACGTAGCCTAATACAGCTTATAATTACCAAATTTTGGTATAATTTTGCAGTTTTGTTTAAACAAAAATTTATTTCATTCAAACAATATTTTAGGAACATGATTACTCTTGTTAAGAATTATTTCTAGATTGTTTTCATTTACTGTACTCGAATCTTATGCCTGTAACTTATACATACATATTTTTTTATTCATAAACTTCTTTATTATTAATAGCAGTATCATAGTCGTTACTTAAGTAATTGTTTGCTCGCCTCTCGCTTTTTACCAAATGAATGGGTAACAGCTAAACCTTATCAAAATGCCAGGTTTGACACAGTTGAAGCAATCGATCAAACCTTCGGCGCCAACAATGGGCGTGTGGCCGGCGAGAGTGACATGTGCTGTGTGAAATGGACGTGTCACAGCGGACACAAAGATGGGAATTTGATTAGCACGCAACGCTGTGCCTTGCAGACCAGTGACGTCATCCGCGCTCACTAGTCTGACTGACCATAATAGATTTGTTGAAACTTTTAAAATCTATTAGGTCTCTCTTCAAAATTTGGTGAAACTTGTCATTTCAGATTATGTGTCAAACATATATAACGAAGATTTTTATGTAACAGTTGAAGTAAATAACTTGGATTACATGTGTCGTTAAGGCTTACGACTAAATTGGAATGCTTTGTATGACTTATTTAATTTTTGAAAAAATAATAATCTATCATGAAATTATTTTTTCAATTATTAAAAAGTCATATGATACTATTATGATACTTGATATTTTGGATTTTTAATAATCTCTAGCTTCTTTATTAAGAGTTAAATTTGCGAATTTTAATAACAATGGCGATACGTTTCAGAACTCCTTTTACCCATATAGCAGCGCTTCGGAAGTACTCATATAATAGACGCTTATACATAAACCACGTGTTTTTGTTATCCATTCCATGTGAGAGACTGAAACAATTGCATCAAACGCGTAATACAATAACTGGTGACATAACACCTTCACAAAGAACATTCGAATGACATACAGTTATCGATGAAGCGATTATGTATGCATGCGTGTTTTTGTTGGTACAAACTTGCAGTCTCCATTAACACGCATTGGAATAAAGAAGTAGAATACCGTCACCGTCACCATAACCAGCAATGGTACATTAACACCGTTGGTGCCAAACATACTGTCTCCGTAGTATCACTTTGTCTCTGAAGGTCCTATCATTCGCTTCAACCAACCCTATAGATTTAATACCTTAGATAAGTTTTCTAGACTCTATCTATACAAATATTATAAAACAAAGTCCCCCGTCACGTCTGTCTGTCTGTTCGTGATAAACTCAAAAAGTAATGGACGAATTTTTTCATGGTCTTGAACAACAGGTAGAGTGGTTCCTGAGAAAGGTTTTAGTGCATAAAAAGTTAAGATTTTTATAAATTAGGCGAGAAATTAAAGAATCACTCGTTGCGTGTATGCGTAGGTTGTTTCACGATTTTAGAATTATGTAAAATAACCGCTGACGAATTCGTGGGCACAGGTAGTTATACATATGGGAATACGACAATAAAGCAAGAAAGTATTAAAATTACTTTAACTTTATTTAGCAGCGACAGAATTAAAATTTACGCAACATTTACCGACAATTATGGTTGGACAATATCATTCGAGAGCTTTCGTACTTGTCGACGTGGAGCTTTAGCAATCGTTAACGAGCCCAAGGCGCCAAACGTTTTATTTATCTACGCAAGCTCGTTTTAAAACTCAGATTTGGCAACAGAAATGGAAACAGACTTTTTAACGTACAAATACGAGTGTATAAACGATTATTGTTTAAAAGATCGATATTAATGAGATAGCGACTAGAATTAAGATTTGAAGTATTTAAGACGAATGCGGTCTACCTTTTGGCGAGTATTCCTTGCCTACCAAGGACATACTCGCCGACTAAACCAACGCCGAATAAGTTTTAAGTTTTACCCACTGTCACCGACTGATGCGTCATTGTGACGCTAGAGAACCACTGTAAAATGAATGGTATCTTCATGTTATTACACCCTTTAAACCAGAACACAGAACAGCACATAACGTTGCTATTATGAGACAGATGCGTGATGGTGCCTCCGGAGCAGAACCACAAGCGTTTTTCTTTGGAATTTACACACATTCAATGAAAATTATCGATATACCAATAGTTGAACTGTTCATCAGACCGATTTTCCTGGATTTGACATTATGTCCTGAGAGCGCCGATATTTTTTTTCCTCCAGCTTTTTTCTCCCTCAACCTCAACAATCAGGGCGCTCAAAGCCAATATAATAATTTTACATTGTATCCTTGATATTCTTAGTATTAAGTAAAGTACTTACATACACTTAATGAATAATGAAAAAAAATCGAATTTTTGCTACATGAGTCATAACATGATTAGTAATAATCTGAAAACAATATACAGGGCATAATCCTGTCAACGCATTCTCCATTCAATATCAAATGCAGCTAATTCCGTAAGAGATGAAAATTTCTTCAATAAATTCCCTATACGCGACGACGGAACGTTCATAACGTTAATCAGTGGACAATTAACCCTACCGTCGCTGAGCACGAGCACCGTTACATCACACGACCGGAACGTGTCCTGTGCGACCAGATGGCATTAAGTCGACCCACTTCGCGAAGGTCCGACCGGCCCCGCTGCCCATGTATGGAGACGCAGGGTTACGCAAGCCGTGCGATTCTATGTGAACCGTACTCGAGTCATAATGTACCCGTTTTCGCGGGATTTCGCGATAAAAATGCAATCGCTGAAATTTTCCATTTGCATCAGCTTATGACGTCATGAATTGACAAGAATCATTAAGATAATAATCGCTAACATCATATCTATTTAAATGTTGATCAAAGTAACGTTTATACTTATAATTTCAGATCAAAAGTCTACCTAATATGCTAATTTCCACAATATACAAAGCAATCTTAGTCCTCAAGATAACAGAGCCAAGTAAACTTGCTTTAAGTACGTTTAAGTCATAATTTAAATGGTGTCATATGACAATTTACTTTAGTGACAACTTAATATCTGTGTATTGGATAACAGTTTATTGCTTCCACAACCGTGGACGTTTCAGGTTTCATTTTCTCATTTCATCATTTTTATTATCTGTTTTTCTCCCCTAGTATGCACAGCCATTGTTCCTTGTTCAAAAAAATATCAGCGACATATGGTTTCCGATGGAAATACTAAATACTGTGTTCATATTTTGGACTAGTCTCTTCATCGCGGACCATTGTATCCTTGCACAAAAACATCTCACAATGGCGCATGTAAATCAACTCAAAAGTAGTAAACACTTACTTATTACAACTGATAAATCTGTTATCTAAACTCGACAAATGATTTCCATTAATATTTTATTAAAAAAACTGGGGCATAACACCGTAACAGAATATCTCTGGCGGGCCTGCGATTTTAGGCAACAAACACGTTTAAAGGTCTGCCGACCAAAAAAGATGTCGATGCTAATGTTAATTGCAGACCATGCCGTTTACAGTTAATCAGTGCTGCGCCATCTGCAGCTGACGCCATTTCCCAACCGGACGTTTGTTGGACCAATAGCAGGCGTAAAATTACGACAGGTGGTAGAACTTTGGTCTGAACGGAGGTATACCACTTGATGCCTTCATAAGCCGCCGAGAAGCAACTCTTGTTTTTCGCTTAAAAAGGTTGCCAACTACGTTTAAAGCAAGATGAAGTGATCATCTTAAACCTCAAGAGCACGCATTTAAGTATGACCTCAGAAAGAACTTCAATCCGGTTTGAGGTTGTATGTGGAGGTCCATGGGGTGCAGACTACGTACCATCTATACAGCGACTACATAAATAAATAATGTGCAAAAGGTTCATACATATTTAACATATGGACCAGTCTTGACAAAATTGCAGGAGGAAACCTGAAGAGATTGTAACTTTGTTAGCAGCTGTACTCACGATCCAACATATGGCGGCTAAAACACAGCCATATACGGCTCAGACTTATGAGGCAAGTCGTGCTGATAGATTGTTCGACGGATTTGGTCCGTATCGTACGGCGGCAACTTTTTATAAATGACAATAGTGAGTAAACGTGGATTAATGACCGCCACTCCTGAACGGCTGTCCGAACGGATTATGCTCAACAATTTCAAGACTTAAGATTGATGGTTTAGGTATTTTACAATTGACAATTATGTTCAAAACATCATTACTATAGAGGTATTTCATTTTAGGATTTTAAAAAGAACTTTATTCCTATAAATTCACTTTAAGATTTACAAATTGACAATATAAAAACGCTTTACTTAGTTAGTACTCTCAATCTGGGTACATATAATTTCCTGTTGAAGACTTCTTCGAGCTCATAAATACTAAATTACTGATTACAGGCGATCTGATATATTGGAACTGATGCACGTCCTAAATTTTACATGCCCAAAATAACGATCAATCTCGACAAAGGTTCAATACGAGTAAAACAAAAGTGTCTTTAGGGAGTTTCGCTTTAGTCATGCGTGAAGCATTGTAGACACGTCAAAACACTTAAGGAACACAAAGGAGTCTTGTATCACGTTTGAAACGTAATAAAACGTTTAATTAACTATGAAAAATATTGCTCAGAGAGTATAAGAGCTGATTATGCTGAAGTGCTCTTAGAAACTGACGTGGTGTGGTGCAAACGAATGTGATCTCTGAGTGGATTGAAATATGGGTGTGAATCAGGTGTGGGACAATGTCTGACAGGTCAAGATACCGACGAGCATGTGCTTTGTTGTGCGCCCCCCGCGTCGGTGCATCATTTGCATCATGGTAAAACATTCGCTGTAAATGAAATTATTGTGTCGTTGACACCAAGACGGTATATTCGCCGATCTGCTGAGATCAAGTTATAATGACTCGCTATTCATTACTTTTTCGCGCGAAGAGCATTTGTTTTTAACTTAAAAGACCAATCTCAACCTCCATACCATCATCCAATTAAACCAACCGTTACGGGTTAGTCAACACGACAAATGTATTTATCCATAACACGCTGCAACATTTTTTGTATCTCACAAATTGGCGTTAATCCATAATGTTAACATTTGCGAGAATTATGCTGCGAGTTCCAAATGATTACAAAATTTACAACTAATGGGCCTACACTTGTCATAGCTGTCAGTATCATGAAGTTACTTATTACTTACGGCATATTGCAGATTGGGCCAAAGCACATAAATTACAAAGTATGGATCGACAGGTCCGTCGTTTATGGCAACATGGTTCGCTTTAAGTGACCAAGGATAAATTGTACTGACATAGATTTTAGGCGATATGCGATACGTGATAAAGTCATAAGCGGCCAAGTGATTGTTGCTCAACAGCATTTTGATAAAAAACCTTAAAGCTTACATAATACAAGAATGCCCCACAAATGTCAACCAACCAACTGTTTCACTTAACATCAAGAATGTTTGTTCAACATTAGCCTTATATAGTCTGCATATGGAGATTAATCGTAGCATTTTATTACACATATCAAATTAAGTAATACGTGTACTTAAACAGTGCTGCTGACCATGTATTAAGTTATACTACAGTGACCTTTGGTGGACACGTTAAAACGGAAAATAGAGAAAGCTTTCGATAGGTGGCGGAACTAACTCGTATGGGGATATTCCACTGCAACCCTCATAATCCGCTTTTGTGTTTCTCTTGGTGAGGACATTTGCCGGTTACACGTAAAAGCGAAGCGACCATCTCAGTCCTCAGAAGTAACAACGTATCGTTCGGACTCACATAGGACTTAATTGTGTACACTTAATTGTGTTAAAGGTTGGACGAGATTTGTAAATAGGCTGAAGCTACTACTGAACGTCAGGTGAATTGCATGCTCATATGCTACTTTTCTCATATGAAAAAATATAATACTCGAAATGGAAACTGTTATACGCAAAACATACACGTCATGTCAAAGAAGCCGCTATACAGTGATGATAACAAGCGTAGCAAATTGCATTAAAGTTTACGCATGATAATTCTGAACTTTGTTCCTCATCATAAAATTTTATTGTTACCAAGAAATCTCGTTTATCTGTTAGTACCAGCATTTTTTTATGTAAGAAGAGTAGCAAACCAGAATGCAAACCACCTGATGTTAGGTAATCGCAGCCCATAGACATCCACGTACAATACACTGCAAACACAGAAATCCGATCTGAACTCGAACCTAGACACGTTGCTACTCTTGAGGGCTAAGATGGTCATCTCGCTTCATAGTGTAGCCGGCAACCGCACCTCTCCAATGGAAACACAAGTAATGCTTTACGGCGTATCATGAAGGCGGCGGTGGTATCTCCCCGGTCGAACTATAGTTCTCCCACCTTTAGATATATTATTATAGAAGTTTTCTTCTAGCATACACTTGTTCTTTCATGAGCTTGCTGAAGATATAAAGTAGCTTAAGACATAGCGCGATGTCCATGTGCTCTATCAATTTAAGTTATTACTTGTAAATGACATTTTCAGAGATTGACAAAATGTATATTTTCCTTTTCCTTCGCCGCGTTTCCAAGACGAAACGCCTTACCAGTCGGTGGTAGTTTATTGACGTTCAAAAAGAGTTCTGTAAAGAATCTACTTTGAATAATAATATTTTAATTTCTATTTTGATTAGAGGTTATTACGATTTCGCCAGCGTGGCGCAACGATAACCATATCGGTCTAACACGAAAAGGGCACCAAGTTCAATTCCCGTCCAAGCAGACATCTAAATGATGAGTTTAGACTTTTACAAAAAATCATGCCAAATGAGTATCATGACAAACTGGTCGAATAACATTATTACGTACACGTTTAGACATGGAAATGTAGTAAGATCATTTAAATGGAAAGTAAGGGTCTAGTCTAGACAACATAAAGCGAAATGTGTCAGGAGCGCCATAAAACTACAATGTGAGCGTTATTGCCAACAGAGGAAGACGGACAACTTGTGTAAGAATTGTAATCAATAATTTTTCAGAATTATTATTAATTCAACGCGGGAATGCAGCTAACGTTCTTGGAACTTGCCGCTTGGGTATCCCTTTTCGTTGTATAAGTTAGGTTTTTATTATAATTAGTTTTAATTTTTTTATCGCTGTAAATGTTAAATTAATAAAATATATTAAGAACAATATATGTATGATTTTGAAGTAATATTAATACAGAATTCATACATTTTACTGTATACCGGGTACCCATGATTAACGATTTTTTTATTTTTGATTGCAAATATTTTGAATCAGTTGCAATGCTCGAGCTGACGGCTTAACTGATTAGTCGTTTACTTTACATGTTAACAACAATAATGAAAACTTGAAAATTAATTAAAATTAAGCCTAAACTAAACAATCCAAAGAGAGTCTTTATACCATTGTATCAAGTAATCACCAGCAACGACGAACAAATGTGGGACTAATTAGATGAAAAAAATTAAAATTGTAAAATTTAAAATAGAAAAAATTAGGATTACCTAACATTGCATAGTTTTCGAAAGAATCCAAAAAAGGAGAATCCAATTTTCTTTTTTTTCATCTAATTAGTCCCATATTTGTTCGTCGTTGCTGGTGATTACTGGTGCCAGGTCGTTGGTATTTTTTAAACATTAGTATAAAAAATACCTGGCCCAGCTTTGCTCATATAATAAAATTTAACTATTTGATTTCTCGCCCAATTTACAAAAAAAAATTCCAAGACCTTCCTCAGGAATCACTCTATATGTTCTTGAAAACTGTAAGAAAATCCGAACAGTACTTTTTCAGTTTATCGTGAACACATGGACAAACAGCCGCGAAGGGGGACTTTATAATATTTAGAGATGACAAACGGTACGTACCAAATATACTACTGTTACTATATTCCATTATATAAAGTGACTTATGAAAACCTAAACACTTCAATTAAAGACCAGAGATGAAAAGCAATTTACGAATGCTGCAAGCCATCCAAGATTAACGAAATGCTAACTACGCCGACGCTTATTACCGCGTTATGTCTCGCTCGGAACAACAGTATCATTCATATAATATCAGAACGCACGTGTGATGGTTCAGTGTTAGGTACTTCACGTCACCACTTGATGCAAGTAATTAACAAGGGTTATTATTTTCAGGAGGAGAATATCAAACGGATCAGATGTACCAATGATAATGAAGTCTCAAGTCCTGCCTTAGGTCTTTCTATATCTTCTATATCTGTCTATTGTGTAAAACCGTAACTTGTCAATGTCTGTACATCGAAGATAGGAGAGAAAAACTATTATTAAGGACCTTTATTAACGCAATAGAACCTAGAACAACAGCTGTTAGAATTTTTGCTAGTTCACCTGTGTGTTTGTGCTCGCTAATTTCAGAAACTTCAGTTTTTATTAATATAGTGCAGTCAGCTCCACTTAAAATTTTGCCTTCGCTTAATTTAATTCGGTCTATAAAAATGTTATATGAATCTTATAGTTGCATGTGTGCGACAAGAAAACTTTTTGTTATTGGAAAATCCGAAAAAGGACCCGAAATTTTTAGCCTATAGATACTAATATAAAATATATGCTGTCCGCTACTTCCTTCTTATTGATTCTTCGTTATTGATTGCAGTTAATAACTATCTTTGATTGGAAACGTTAGAATAAAACAAAAATGCAAGCTTTTAATGACGTATTCATAAAAAAGGTAACGTATGATACCAATGCTAAACATCAAATGATCAATTCACTGACCTAATACTCAATCGTTAATTCTAATTATAATTTCTAATTAGACTTTCGAGTTAAGCAGACCTTTATTATTTTCTTCTGAAGACACATACTTTCAGAAAACATCTTAATCGATATAGCAGCGTTAGGAAATCCTTGTCTAGTAGAATATGTAAAAACAACCATTACATCAGCATACATCTGAAAATAATCTGGTCTGGACTATTCCAATCGGATCGACTTGAGAACGTTGCGATCAACATTGTTCAATTCGTGATTGATCACCGGGTTATTTTTGGAGATGACATAAATTAAGGTGATCAAGCTATTGAAGGACAGATAGCCTTAACAAAAGTACTTATGAAGCAACATTGATGACATTTTACTATGTAACGAATAATCACGATTTAAGGTTTTTTAATTGCCACTATTTCGAACCAGTTGCGTGGCTCGTGGTCACGGCTAAACTCCGCGTTAATCGTGAGTACCCGTTGTATAGTAAAATGTATTATGTATGTATATGTTTAAAATCTTATAATATTCACAAAATACTTTGAATTACAATTTAAAAATCCTGGGAAGTGTCAATTTGACAAAAGAATTTGAACTCAAAAAGCTTCACATCGTCAAATTGTTAATAAGTTACTTTGAAAAAATTAATCATACTTCAATTTCAAATTTTGTCCAAATTATTAACAAGAAATTTCAAACATTTCCTACTATCCAAAGCAAAGATCTATAGCATTCGTTCAATTATTATATTTGAACAATCTTTACACATTTATCAGTCTTTTAATGTCTATTTCATTGCAAAAACACCCAAGTTTTTATTTTCTTCAAGCAGTATTTATCTACCAAGTATCTTATCTCGGTCATCTTGAAACATTTCTATCCGCATCAAATTGTTGAAAATCGACTTTTCCCTCTCGTTGCCTATTCGCCTGCATTGCAGGCGGGGGACTGAGCCAATGCGTCTCTCGCAGCGGTCAAAGGTATCTCGTTACTTATCCACCTACATACTTCGATAGAAGTCTGCATCTCAATTTTTAATGATACAATTGGAAAACATAATAACATATTCATCTAGATTTTTGTAGTAATGATATTTTAGAAAATATGAACGTCATTTACATACTAATAATTTAATAATAGGTACAAATAATAATTGTTATGATGGATGTTTGTACACGGAAGATATATATTAAAAACTATTATTAAGGGACTTTATAAACGCAATAGAACTAAACAAAACAATAGTTGTTACAATTTTTGTCTCGTTGTCTGTGCATGTGTCAGAAATGATTAAACCGATTCCGATGCACTTTACACTAACATGTTGTGGTTACCTTCACCTAACATGTGATTTCAATCGGTGAATAAATAAAAAAAATACGTCAATTTAAAAGTTGCGAGTAGATCACGATTTTTCTGTTAGAAAAAGTGGTAAAAACCCAATCATTTAAACTCACGACAAAAATTCAGGCTGCAGTTAGAATAGAACAATATCCATACAATTTCGTGAAGATAAAAATAATTACGTATAGGTAGGTAGTATGAATGAAATTCAAGAAAAAACATTAATAGATATCTGATGAGATTATGTTAATAATGTGCTGTTATGTTTCCCGAAAGACAGTGCTTATCATTTTGTATAGCATAATCGAAAGCTCAGGAATCATCTTAAAAAAGGGTTCTGCAGCATCTTCAATTTCCAGGCCGGAGCAATACGTCAGGCGTATCCGGTAATTCCAACAATCTATTCGTCTAAAAGTTTCATTTGACCCCGTCTACACCCGCCCTCCCCCAGGAGAGGGCTCGCCAGACTGCCGAGGGTGCGGCAACTTGTCGAGACACGTACGCGGTTCCCTCAGGGTTGATAGATGAGTAACAAGATTTAGAATTTGTTATCTATCACCAAAATGGTGCTATTCAACAGATTAAACGAGAGGGGTCCACATAAATTTCGAAAAGGTGTAGTATGTATGTACATGTCAACCTACTATATCAACTGAAAGGAAAGTTTTAGTTTAATCCCAACGTATCAACCAAAAACCGAATATGCAAGCATCCTATTTCGTGAAGAATAAACGTAATTTGAAGACACGAAAAGCTTATTGCTTTTACATCAATCCATAAAAAGAGGCAACCCTATCCACTCTAATAAAATTACATGCTGTGGTCGCTCTTATAGCTTAAGGTATTGAGTTTTGAATTAGGTATTTTAAACTTTGGGACGCAGCCAAGTCAGCCTGCAGAGGCTCAATGTTGAAATTGAGGTTTCCACTAGAAGATGCATGAAAATTGATTCTGAACTAGTATGCTGAATTGAAATTTAATATGAACTTTCCGTTAACAAAAGCCCGCATATAATGTCTAAGTTATTGCAGAGCTGGAGCAAAGTTTCGATCGGTGTTTCAATAAGTTTAAGAGAGTTTCAAATCACAATCGAAAGCTTGAAATCTCCATAAATCATGTTTCGAAGTTGGATACAAACTTCCTCCGCCCGATTTGTTAGACAGGGTGTACTTATTAATTTGAAATTTTAAGCATCATCGAAATAACGTGCTTTTTCTCGCTTATATTTTGTAGGCTTTTACGGCAATTTTTCATAGTGAAAAGCATTGCCAATACCTAGAGCACATTTTAGTTATGCCCCAGAACGTGTGCCTAGAAGCAAGATCACTTTATAAAAAAAAAGATCCAAAGTAGAATTCATCTATGAAAATGCATATTTTTCTTTTCAATGCATACATTGTCAGCGCGGTTGGCTTTCTTCGCCAGATTATTTCATCAGGATGTGCCAAGCATTAATTTGAGATTTAAAGCATCATCGAAATAATGTGCTTTTTCTCGCCTATATTTTTTAGGTTTTCGAGAACCGTTGACGAAACCTAGAACACATTTTAGTTATGCCCCAGCGCGTGTGCAAAAGCATGATAATTTTACCAAAAGAATCGAAAGTAGAACTCATGTATGAAAACTTATATTTTTCTTTTTCAATGCACTGTCAGCGGTTGCGTTTGTAGTACTTTTAACACTTTCCCGGCAGCTCCAATACTGCTGTGTTGTTCTGGGCGCGACGCGCTTACGGCTCCTACACACCTGTGTTGTAACGACAAATTTGTATGGATTACGGGTGGACAAAAGTGCTGCGTTTACGTCGGAGTTACAAGACTGCAAGAGAAAACAACGTCTGTGTATTAGTAAATGTTTTACGGATGCTAAAAAATACAATAGTTGTGTGAATTATCGGCATATCTTCAGTCTAGGGAACAGAGCTCCAGTAAGGGCTGCCTCCCGCAATCCTGACTCGATTTGATATATGCGCGCCGCACTCAAAGTGTTAAAAATGCACTATTCACCCGTAACCTCAACACACCGAGCTCGCAAGTGTGTCCGCAGTGCGGAGCCGTCGTCTCTCTCGCACGCATGCAAATGTCATTTTCTTTCATTTTTTCTATAGGTCCGCTTTTCAGCTACGATGTGAAACTCTTCATATACATACTTCTGAACGTTCATTAATAGTTCGTCAGCCATTTTTATTGTGCTAAGTTTCACTGAAATGGTTTGAAGCCTACAATTCACGTAACACAGTGGATACGCAGATGTTAACTTAATAATTCCTAGTCATTAAACAAAAGCCAAAATTTATGTAACAAATTGAATGATTTTAAACTAATATCATCCCGGAATGTATAAATTTTACTATACAACGGGTAATCACGATTAACGCTTCTTAATTGCTGATATTTCGAACCAATTGTATGGCTCTTGGTCACGTCTAAATTCAGTCGTTTATTATATACATATATTCAGCCCTTTAGCCCTGACCACGTGCCATGCATCTGGTTCGAAATATCGGCAATTAAATCGGCAATTCGCGAGTACCCGTTATATAGTAAAATATAGTATCCTATGAATCTTCTAGGGGATTTTTGATTAATTTGCGATGACGTAATCGAACGCATATAGAAACAATCAGAGTCCTGTTGAGCTAGGCGATTGACGCACAACAATCGAATGCATCGAATCGATTGTGACGTATGCCTATCGGGCCGGTTAATTCTATTTCAATCGAGATATCTATTTGGATCGACCCACGCGGTTCGCGCGTTAGATTGTAATTTATGGTCCGACTTTGTCTTCGCTTTATTTAGTCTGCGCTCGCGAATTTGTTTGTCACTAACCTACATGACGACATCGGCACTTTACTCTCCTGTTTGCTAAATCGCCTCGCGTCTCCATCATGATGTATATGTAAATTTATCACTTAGATTCAAATATAATGAATATTATCGCTTGTTTTTGCTAATATTTCTATTTAACAGTAAATAGAAATATTAGCAAAAACAAGCGATAATATTCATTTTAAAAAGCGTTTATAATTATATAAATACCGGTGAGTTTTTAAATATGAATAAAACATTTACACCCATGATGTTATATAAACAGAGCATACTTGGAATGTTATAAATATACGTAAATGATTTATCGACATTAAAACTAATTTACGAGCGCATCACTATCTCGGGCGGATACGAGTAATGTGTAATTTTAACCTTTACGTTGGCAACATCGCGTAAACATTCAGCACGTTCAACTTGACGGTGTGATTCTATGAAGTTTGTTGATTCCAATTGAAAACTGTTCCATTGAGAAATGGAGATTTACCTTGTTAGATATGATTTGCATTGCGCTACGAGTGTTAGCGAACGCAGGACCTTCGGGTGCAGGTGATCACATGGTTAAGTTTCACTACCATTGTTTATATGCTTACAAATTGGCACTAAGTACGGATATATGTACCGCGTTGATTTTTTACCGTAATTGGCAAGTATTTCTTAACAATGTGGATACAAAAGTTTATTCACATTTTCCGAGAAGTTCATAAAGTTTCTTAAGTTTGATCGTGGCAGGCAAAGTTCACCACAAGTACCAGGGCGACAGAGCATCGGTGGAGGTTAAACGCGGCGCACATATTCGCGTGGGCCGCCCCCCGCCTGCGCCGCACCCCTCACCAGGGTCGACGACCGCCGCGGCCGATTCGGCCGACGGCGCGCCTCACCTTGACATTCATCTCGAGCACGCTTTGACCAAACGCTTGAATTAACCCGTTTGAATTCGAACGGCGCCAGAGGACCATCCCTTCAGAGGCAAGCACCTTCTTACACTTCTGCCACCCTGGTACTTTGCGTGGGCGCTAATGAAGATTCAGGATGAGCGAATTAGAACTGCTAACGGAAGATGACTAAGTTGAATAATTTCCATATCTATTCTCTTAGATTTTACAGTAAATAGTGACTTTACATATCCAGCTACGAGTACAAAGTATGTCATATATAAATTTACGTCTAACTACTTAAGAGATGGTCTTATAGAATACACCTCTAGTAATCAACTTGTTAAGTACTTTCACAAAACAAGTAACAAAGAAATCTTTAAGCATACAAGGATGGAATGAACATTGAACAATAAATGTAATATGTGAATTCGAAGAAAAGTATGAATCACTTGTAACGGTGCTTTCGTGGCGAGTAAGTGATCATTATAATAATCGGATTCTTGAAGTATGAAATATTTATGTGTTATTGGATGATTAACATAATCTACACAAATTTAGTTTTTTAACATTTCCATACTAAATTTCACTGTTAACAATAAATACACAGTGGCTGCATAAAAGACCTAATGGAACATTTCAACTTTATCTGCAGCAGAATTATCTGGAAATCATAAATACTTTACTCCACCCGAAGGACGTCACAAAACATTTTCTTTAATAAAGAAACGCAATCCTTAATGCAACTTGACAGATGACCGATGCGCGAAGCGGCCTGAAAAGCGACTTTGCACTTTATACCATTAGCACAAGGTTTAAAATCCCGTGAAAGCAAGATCGGAGCAAAAAGCAAAAAGAACTTCGTGGCCAAACCATTGTTTAAGTTACGTCAGTTGACTCAGCATGGGAGTTATGGCGAAGTTGGCAGTCCAAGTATGTGAGTTATGGTAACATTGCACACTATGACTATAGGAAAATCTTGTGGCGCGATGCGAATAACCTCATGGGTGAAATTTGTAACCTGTTTTAGGTGTCGACTCAACGAAGGATACAATCTATGTATATGACAGACTAAGGTGAATATAGATCAATGCACGGCCGAAACAGCTGAATGTAGAATCTAGATGTTCTCCAAATAGATTTTTTACATAAGAGAAAAAGGTAAGAATTTTAAAATTCCACCCCTAAGAGTGTAAAATTCGGGTCGAAAATTTGAACGAATGTACTCATCATCATCATGAGTCATACTTACTTTGACGTATACTTGTAGATACTTGGAATTACGCTAATCATACAGGCTGAGAACATTAAGCACGAATTCTAAATGAATTTTAATATTCGAATATCATCATCAATTTTATCATTCCCGTTCAATATTTTTTTATTAAAAATATTTTTTTATGTAATTAACGCCAACTCAAACCTGGAAAATTTACGAGCGCCTCATAATAAGTGGTTCATGTTAATAGGTAAAAAGGGACGAATACCTATCCATGCAGGCATTAATTTGAGTGCAATCGTCATCAGCATCGCATTCATTTTGTTGACTTTTTACAAGCAGGTAATATTGATGTGCAAACAATTAATGTACCTTCATTTTCGTGTCTGCTAACGAAGGCATGACATTGTTCCACCTTGGGTTCGGATTATTTGAGCATTGAATACCATATTGATGTATTTTCGTCGTTTAAAATACTTGGCAAAATGTTAAAATCTCTTTGGTGAGTATAAATAAAATGATTCTTTGAACTATATACATATGTGGTAAAGATGACAGCCAAGTTGTTTACACTCTCTTTGCCTTTAGGTCAAACAAGATATATAAGATAGAGGTAAAACACTACCTATCATGCCGCGAAATAAAAGTTCTAAATCCAAAATAAGACTAACAAAGCTCTCCAAACGAGATCAAATAATAGTAAGCGTCGTCGAAGTTCAGAAATCGTGCGGCCTTGCCGAAATCAATGCTTATTGCTAAGCTAAAGACTGAAAAACTTATAGATTTAAATTCGGCGTGTTTTTTATATAAAAGCGCTGGATAAATAGCCATCTTGACAAACGGACAAAATATCACGTTCGTGTAGACGCAACACGAATACTTGTTTTCCGAACTCGTGACGACAGCTACTCCTAAACCGACGAGCGATTAATCAGCAGAACTCAATGGTCCATGAAATCCTTTTAATTTGAATGACAAAAGAGCGCGTACCATTCATTGGCGACGAGCGGCCGGCAGAGCTCGCCCGATTGTTCTAGCCACTAGGACTCACTATAGATGTACAGTACTACGATTTTTTACATTTTTTCTGGACAGTTTTTATGCGCGATGCCCGAGGCTATGAGCTTATTCAAAAAATGTTGCCAAGACACATTTTTTTTTTCGACTTTTCAATAAAATGACATGAATGAAAAAGTTGACGAAAAAATTCTCCACTGTGACGTTAACAACAATGGTGGGTCACTGTAGGTACTGTAATATTCTGGTTTGATATGAGGTAACAATCTTGTAATTCTCAACAGTGTTTATAACGGTGGCCTGCATGCTTGTTTGCCACTTCTATGTACATTGCTTCACGTAGAGCACCACATATCAGACTTATTGTTTACTAATAATCATAGGTACCAAACATCAGATAAAGTATATGTCAATATTTGCCTCACTTATATAGGAAAATGAGTTGATAGACCTCATCAGTATACAATGCTAACTACTATTTTTTTCCTGCTCCTATTAAGGGGTCCTAAATTTGAGTAGATCAATGGGGGAAGTACCTCTGCCCCACCCATTGCTAGTATGAAACAGTTCATGCTATTTTAGTGGAAAGGTCAATGTTGGTGCCAGCTTACTAATATGTGAGGTGACCAACTTAGTCATTACGAGTAACAACATATCAATGATAATCCTAAAATGGGATTCCTGTTTGTACATGAAGTTATTTCAGATGCTAGTGAGCGACAGTGAAAGCTCGTTATTAACTGTGTTAACTAAAAACAAAGTGGTCACAGATAAATGAATGGGCTGACTCAAAAGAAACATTCTTTCTGTTTTACATAAGTACTAAACTCTAATTTATCCTACAAATACCCAATCATATTTCACAAGAATGATTAAAACTGATAAATTACCATAATAATAATAACAAAATTATGACAGGAAAAAACACCTTTAAAATTATCTGATGACGATATGACTCAACTCATTTATCTGATAAGATACTGAGGCTCAACTGTAAATAGCCCAAGAATGCTAAAGTAGTAACCACTACACAAACACAACGTTATCATTGCCACTAATACTCCTTTGTATCAACATGCCATGGACAGTAAAACACTTTGAAAAGAAATTATAGCATGTTTACATCCTGTTACCTAGAAAGTACAAGTAGTCACTTAAGTATAATAATATAGTGTTACTTAAAGGCATTATTCAATGTCCTAAAATTGTTCTGTGTCATCATTGTCCTGTGTCATCATTGTAATTGACTTCTACTAATGGAAATAAATGAAAGCTAAGACCCAGAATATGAATCTAAATCTATCTTTTATTTAATTTATGTGAGAAGAGTAACAAACGAGCTCGCAAACCATCTGATGTTAAGTAGTCACAGCCCATAGACATCCACATACAACCACAAACAGACCGAAATCTTAACTGAGCTTGTATGGAGATACATAGCTACTCCTGAGACTACAAAGGTCGCCTTGCTTCAAAATGTAGCTGGCAACCACAACCCTCCAACCGAAACACAAGTAATGCTTTACGGCGGACTATGAGGACGGCAGTGGTACTTCACTGATCGAGCTATAAGTTCTTCCATCTTTGTTATAGACTCCTGTGAATAGAAATACAAGAAAACTAAGATCCAGAATATGAATATAAATCTATCCTTTAGATTCTTGCTTGGTTGGAGATTGAACTCAGAACTTTTTGCATGGAGAACCTGTACTGTAATCACTTTGCCATGGACATTGTCGATAATAAGAATTTCTTAAGTATATAAATCAAACTGGTCAAGGTGACTGCATGTAACTCATATTTAAAATCATTTAGGTGTGGTAATTGAGGATACTGATTGCTCTTCTTTGTGTCCGATGCATAAGTGGTCATGGCCATAAGATAAATGGGGTGACTTTCATCATATAAAAAATATTTCTATTTATACTGGAAGAGTAGCAAATAACTGTGCACGCAATCTGATGGTAAATGGTCTATGCAACCCATGAACATCTATATCCAACCTCAAACAAGACTGATGTATTATCTAAACTCTTATGTAGATGTGTTGCTACTTCTGAGAACTGAGACTGTTACCTCGCTTATAGATGTAGCTGGCAACTGCACCTCTCCTGCCGAAATACAGGCACTAGTGCCATGCTAGTGGAACTATCAATCTATCACCTTGCAAACTTGCAAATTATTTGGATACCACATACTTAGCACACATTCTTGAAGTTATTGTATTTAATGATTATTAAGGATTCATAAAAAGTTGAGGAACATTGATTTTAAACTACAGGACTGGTTGAAGTGGCATTTATTAATAGATGTTTATGTCCATGATCAACAGCAGACCACAAAAGGCTGATGAATGGATGAAAATACTTGAAAATGTATAATTACAAGAACATGGAGGAAAATTCAATCGTATTTAGAATGTTGTAGGTTATTTAAGCATCATCAAAAAAGAGCATAACGTTATAACATTTTCTCAATAAGCACCAACAAATGGTTTGATTTGTTAATTATTTATTCATTTATAATTATTCAAAGTCTTCAAATCAAAATTAACTTCATATATGAAGTTCATATAAGAACTACTTATAAAATTTCGTAGAAATAGGATTTTTTTTACCCTAAACTGTCCTTCATAGGTAGTAGGACAGAATAGAGTAAAAAAAAAAAATGCCAATGATAATTAATTTGAAATTATTATTACTACAATTTCCAAAATAATTTACGTTCTTGTTGAAATAACAGCACAAACAGGTTGTAATCAGGTATTACAGGACAGAATGAGATCATCGTATATAATTCCTAAAATGGATGAATAATTTATTTTCCTCAAACGGACTACATTTAGCTTTTCATAATAATTATTGTGTGCAATTAGGTTTAATTAGAAGTTGTTAACAATTTGTGCATGTGATTTTCTAAATACCTATCCATCATATACTTTTGAATGTTCAAAAAATGAAATGAAATATATTTCCATGGTTATGGATGCATCTATAGCTTTTTTTATGGAAAGATGGGTGTCCAAAAAGCTTGAATAATTTCATGTAATCTATTTTTTTTCTGAACTTAACAAAGAAAATATGTCAAAATTTGTTAAGACCGATGGTCAATTACAAATTATACTTATCACAAAAAGTAGTGTTAGACACAAAAAGTCAATATTTTTTGTACTTTTTTTGTGCCTATGCCATGGGTGGTCCAGGCCTACAACCTCCCTCCCCTCCTTATATTTCCCCTAACTAACATTTAAAAATTATATGTAGTCTCTTATGCTTGTTCTACCATTCAGAACTGTATTTCTCAGTTGGGATAATTGTTTTTACCTATAATAAAATTAAGTAACTATATCATTTATATCGATTTAATCCACATACAGGTGTCTACATTAACTATAGACTTCAGATGTTTTAGTGCCATATTTGACCTGTTAAGATATACAAATTAATATTGTTACTTGTAATTTTTCTTAAGCTCCAATTACCTAAAATGGTCCAGTACTTAATGGTTTGGGTAAGTTGCTATCAACAAGTTACAAACCCATAGTACAATGCAATAACAACAATAGGCCATTACACCGAAAAGCGTAGCACGACCTCGCAACACATGGGCTGATGATTCATCATAACCTCAACAGGGCTGGACAGAGCACCTTATTTAGACCAAATTTTAATGATACACTTATTAAACATTTTGTTAATCTTAGTTATTGGGAATATATGTACATGAGTACATGTAATGGTAGTGCTATGGGAGGTATTTTAGAACTCTTAAACTTTTTTTATAATTTCTTTTGTTATTGGAAACTCATAGACATTATGATGACAATACAAAGGTGAAGTTACAAAAAAAATCCTGTCTCAAATTTTATCTTAAATTATTTTTTAACAAAACTTTGTCTAAAATTGTATAACAGTAAAAATACAATATTTTACAGTAGGTATGTTTAGTCATTTAAAAATCTATTTTTGTAACCTAAAAATATCATAATCCCAAATTTTAGTAACATGATAAATTAGACAAATTAGACAATATAATGCTAATAATCTATATATATTCCTAAAACATATACTATACATGATTTATATAACTTAGGTGGTTTGTGAAAATTTTGTAATTGATAAAACTGGCTTTCATAAATTTATGACTTAACCTAATATGAATAAAATGTAGTGCATATGTATGTATATATATAGTGTATCTCAGTGAAAAGATGTCCACTTTTAGTGTGTACTTTTTAAGTATAAATTTGTACAATGACCACAAAATATGAACACGTTGAGGTTAGATGTTAGTAATGAGTAAGGCTTAAAAACTTACGTATATGAGTCCAGAGTAGTATCTGTCCTTGATGTTGTGGAGCACGGAGGCCTCGTTGAGGCACGTCAGCTCCGCCATGTCCTCCACCTTGTCGAACTTGGGCGGGTTCATCTTCTGGATGTCATCTATTTGCACCAGGATACGCTTGCCCGACTCCGCGATCTCCACCTCGACTTCGTCCCCTCGTTCGCCCTTGATGCCCGCCGCCACGAACCCCTGGTTCTCGTGGGGCACCCAAACCAACCGCTTCTGCGTCCATTCCGCCTGCGTCGCTGGGTCGTTGAAGCTGTTCCGGTCCACCGAGAGGTACCGCAGCTCCGGGTCGTTCCTATCCATGTCCACCATGGCGCCGCCCGATCACGCCGCGCGACCCGATTCGCGATAACCTAGCGCCGACACTGTATACCACATTAAACGGACCCCCCAACCGACACACCACAACACACCTTCGAAAATTCACCGACTCGATCCGCGTGTGCCGCTACCGAGCACGACACCCACAAAATGACGATCGCGCGACTGACAGAACAACGACGGTTAAACGAGTAGGAGGGATGGACCGGTCGACGCCCGAATTCACGTTCTGTTTGTCCGAAATAAGTATAGAAATATTGCTGCTTAAAGGGACGGACGCGAAACTGTCTCAATGTATAAATAACTTATTTACACTAGATATATTATAAATAAGCTTAATGTAATATAAAACCACTTAATTGAATCGATTAAAATGAAGAAACAAACGCTTGAATCTCGCCAATACTACTTTTTTTTCGTCAAATAAAACGTTGAAACGTACGACCACGATTTTGTTCGTAGTCTTTTACAAAAATTACGCTATGATCGCCGATTTTCCTTCATACTGATTGGCTTTAATACGCGGTATTGTTAAATGACAGTATTGTAACCAATCAACTCGTTCTTAACTCAGCTGTCAATTATATGTATCTAACGTTATTAAAGAACAAATATCGGATGCGTTCATTTTAAACAAATTCGAAGCCTGAAATAAATAATCATGATATTATAAAGTTTCACACATATATGCCCAAATTCAATTTCTATATCAATTTTTATTTATACTCAAGTACATGCCCATTAGCAATTGTTTTGATATCATACTACTGCTTCGTGCACACGTGGTAAGTATATGGAACAATACTTCGGAAACAATGTTTTAAAGAGACACTCATAGATGTTCTCTAAATATTAATAGCTATCGAGTTTATCAATTCAATCGATCATAATTAATGTTAAAGTCACTTTAATTAAATATTTTCAAGAATTCCCTCAAAACAAATGAATAAAAGTGGCCCCTTTATTCAATATTAAATGTGACTTTTATAAGAAGTATATCTTTATTACTGTAAAATTATATATAGATTCCAAAAAAACAACATATGAAACTATGACACAAGAATAATAGTCATTAAAATTGCTTGGTTACTACGTAGGTAATTAGTTTAGCTCTGACTTAATGCTCTTAGTTGTAATAATAAAAATGAGCAGACTGAAATTTATCCAGATCATAGAACGTACTTTAAAAATACATACCTAAAATACAAATCATCATAATATAACTATCACTGTCAGTGTCATTCATCTTGTCAAATTCAATTTACATAGCTTAAATTAGGGTTGCCTGCTTAGAAAATTTCCACTTAATTTGAATTTAGAGTATCCTAATATAAATGTTGGGTTTTTGGGGTTTAATATTTAGTGCTTTAAGAAAACTGTTTCCATTTATATATAAAGGTTTAAGTACTGGGGATCGGATATTAAGTAGTATTTTTTGTAAGTTTAACGAAAGCAATAGTACATCTGATAAAAAGCAGCTACCGTCTCTTATAACGCCTTTTTGAAGAGCCCCATATTATAGCATACAGGGTTATATACATACAATAGCTCAAAAGGAACCTAGTGGATTTATATGCATAAAAGCAAATGTTTTAAATAGGTTTCAAACAAGAAAACCGTCGATGACTATTCAACACCAAGATTTTTTTTCTAATCTTATATAAAGGAAATTTCGTCTGATCTATAACTTGAATGAATCAACCATACCATGCGGTTGGTCTTACCAATAAAGTGATGTGTCAAATATGTGATGATTTGGACGCATTAACATTAATTTTTGTGTTTTTTATGTTGGTTTCTGTTGGTTTTCTGATAGTTTTTGGACGCTCGTCGTATGTAATTGTGATCTATTTATGGACTAATTTAGTGGACTTTCAAAAATTATACTGGCAACTCTGTATGATGAAATTTAATGAAGTATTTGAAATTCATATCAAAATATTTAATAAGTAGTAATCAAATACTTAATTCCCGACTTATATGACCAAAGAGTATATAATCACTACGTGTATATATGACTTTACTGTTTCATTTAATTCAATCGCGAACGCGTCTTCTACTCATTGAAACAAAACAAAAAGTGAACTTTACCGAGTACATTTACTTGAAGTGAAAATAATTAATTAATTTGTATAATGGCATACATAGTAGATTTGAGGTCTGACACTGTGACGAAGCCTACAAAGGCCATGAAGCACGCGATGGTGAATTCGGCGCTGGGTGACGATGTATTCGGTGAAGATCCGACTGTAAACGCTCTGGAGAGCAAGGTAGCCACGCTGCTCGGGAAGCAGGCGGCCCTATTCGTACCCAGTGGCACGATGGCCAATCTTATTTCTAGTAAGTTTTTATTTACATAATGTCTAGCCACTAAGCAAGGAATCAGATGTGTTTTAACAGATGATAGGGCTATAGTTCGACAGAGTTGGTACTACCAACATCATTATCCGCTGTAAAGCAACTCTATGTTTCTTTTGGAATGGTGCGGTGGCTAGTTACACTTCAAACTGAGGCGATTATCTAGTAAACATCTTCCTTCCCGGAACATTAAAGGATACCTTCCCATTTGAACTGGTGTTTAATCACCTTGAAACACTACATAATTATTCTATATCATTCTATGTATGTAGCCTTACACAGAACTAAACTATCTTCAATATTGCATTTACTGTAAATTATGCAAAAAATCCAAAATAATTGCAAAATCTTAAAATGCAGACATAGAACACTCATTTTAAAGGATAGTATTAGTATTTAATTTTATGGTCACTTGGTACTGCAACTGTAAGTTCATAAGATATGGTAATACATTTATATTTTTAAAATATAATGGGTACTAACACAGTACCTACACAGTAACTACCGCACTTTTGTTTGCCTGTAATCCATACAAATTTGTCGCTACAACACAGTTGTATAGGACCCGCAAGCACATCGCGCCCAGAATTACATACCAGTGTTGTAACCGCAAGGAAAGTATTAAAAGTAAAATATCATTAATCGTGAGTACCCGTTATATAACATAATGTATGGATTCCACAATAATATCAGTTTAAAATTGTATATCATGAGTAAACTTTACACACACCATGTATAAATATCTTCAATAATGTTGGTTTAAAATCATATGGTAATACATCTTTATTTTCAGTAATGGTGCATTGCACAAAACGAGGAGCAGAAGTGATTGTTGGCAATGAAACTCATATGTTTCAATATGAACAAGGTACGTACACAAAAAATATTTTAATTTGCAGATTAAGTTGAACCTTAACTTGAATGGTTTCCGTCGATAAGAAATGTCACTAAAGTATTCATATACTAGGTGGTGCAGCACACTTGGCTGGTGTACAACTCCATCCAATAAAGAACCTGCCGGATGGTACATTCGATTTGGCAGAGGTGGAGAAACAGATCCGCGGTGCTGACATCCATGAACCCGTCACCTCTCTTATCTGTATTGAAAATACGCATAACAAGTGCGGTGGCAAAGTGAGGTTTCATTTTTATTTTGTTTCATCATCTTGTCACTTGTTTCTATATTTGTTTGTAAATAACCACATTAGTGCCACGTGTGGTTTTTGACTTTCTATATAAGGACTATTTTTATGCAGTTGAAGTTAAAGGTGGGAGAACTATAGTTTGATCAGGAAGTTATCATCGCCTCCTTTATAATCCGCCGTAAAGCATTACTTATGTTCCAATTGGAGAGGTGTGGTTGCTGGCTACACTTTGAAGCCAGGCGACCATCTTAATCCTCAGGCGTAGCAATGTATCTATGTTCGAGCTCATATGGGATAACAGTTGTATTTGTGGTTGTGTGTGGATGTCTATGGGCTGCGACTACTTAACTTCAGGTGGTTTATATGCTCGTTTGCTACTCTTCTCACTTAAAAAAAGGTACTTAACATATTTATTTTGCAGTCCATCTGATAGTAAGTGATCTCTCCTCAACCATGTATGTAAGATGTACATACATGGTTGAGGACCAGGACCAGGAGGACGGAAGGACCTGCACAGATGTAACCAACTCCATATATGTTATATTATATTTAGAGTTATAAGTATCTTCAAAAATAAAGTAAAAGAAATGAGTTGATTTTTCTTTTATTGCAAGAGAGTAATAAACGAGCATGCAGGCCACCTGGTGTTAAGTGGTCACTACAGCCCATGGACAACCACGTCTAAGCTCAAACAGAACTGAAGTTCTATTTAAGGATGGACATGGAAGCGTTCCTACTCTTGAGGACTAAGATGGTCGCCTCCAATAATGTGTATCCGGCAACCACACCTCCCCAAGCGAAACACAACACATGAAGAACGTGTTGCTTTACGGCGGGGTATGAGGGGTACGTATTAAGTATACCATCTGTAATTATTATTCGAGGCCAATTAACGTGCGGAAACTCGCTTGAAATTTTGTCGCCAATGGTCACCACTTTGTCAATCTACATAAAGCGGAGTTACGCTCTTGTCCGTCCATTGCTATTCAATCATTAGTGGTAAGAGTCGAGCGAGACAGAGTTTTGAATGTAGAGAGTAAATACAGAAGAAAACACTGTTTATTAAAACGGGCGTTCATAAAACAACCTTAATGCCAAGAAACGAAATTTGATACCAGTTTATAATGACTCTGTACACTTTCAACTTTGAATAAAAACCATTTTTTTTTAATAATACGAGCAAGAATTGCATGAAATATAAAAATGAATCAAGCAAAGTGAAGGTAGGTGTAAAGGGAAATTATTTCGTATAATACACATTAATCTTTATTCAAAGTTAAAATTTCATTACACAATGTATTGCTTTTCAAATATAAGGCTTTAAACTTTAACAGTTTAATTCAATGCATACATATGTTAAAACTTACATCTAAAATATTTTTTGGAAACTTTTTTAATACCCATCAACTCTCACTGTAGTATTTCGAAAATAATCATTATTTGAAATTATATATTAAAAACAAAAAAAAATACAATTTGGAGAGAAAAATATAACTCTAATGAACAGTAAACACCTGATATTGTAATGAAATGTTAAAATAAATAAACAATTTAAACAAAACTCTTTTTTTTTTAAACACACACAATTACCTGCATTACAATTAAAATGACGACAAGATGATGAAATAAATATTATTACAAACAAAATTTGAAGACAATCAATACAACACTTTAAAACCTTCTAAACACTACTGAAATAAAACGCTACGCTCAAACGAAACTAGAGTAGCTGTAAATAAACGGCGCGTTCCAACCGCTCGTGCGCGCAACTCCCAAAAAATAGACGGCAAAGCGTTACACCTTATAAACTACATTATAAAATCCGTTGTATTCTCACGACGGCGTTTGGTGAGTTACTAAGCCACAGAACATATGTCGAGTACAAAACGTCTTGTGTATTTTTTCCTTAGGTCCAGGGGTCGGCAACCTTTAAGACGGAAGAGCCAAACGTTGCAATTTGCAAATTCTCCCATATTATAAAGAGCCACTAAAAATATGTTTAAATAATTTTATATCTGTCTGCATGTTCCGATTTCAACACTTTCTATGGCAGATAGCTTTTGTTACGGGGAGTATACACTACAGTGCAGTACAATGAGATATGTACAGTATATAAAATATTTATACCTATGGGTACATTCTTAAGGATTTTGTGGCGTGTACACACCTGTGTTGAACGGACAAATCTGTATGGATT
>DWON01000087.1:0-47464 GCA_018251015.1 Phocides pigmalion okeechobee
ATGTTGCTTTACGGCGGGTTATGAGGGTGGCGGTGGTACCGCCCCGGGCGAGCTCTAACGGCTCTACCACCTTTTACATACAATACCTATATACAATATACGGAAAAACACTGAAAAAATCTACAATTGATAAGGTTAGTAATTTATGGTCCTTTCGAGTTAAACTAAAGGGAAGGAAATTCTGTAAACCGATATTCCAAAAAGCATTATGAAGTGGAGCATAGTGGAGTATTCATCAGATCTTCACAAGTTATGGATAGAAAGTTGTCCGCCATAGAAGAACATTTTTTTTTTATACAACTTCAAACAGGACTGAATACTTAAGTTCGTACTTATATTGATATGTTGCTACTAAGATCTCCTTCCTTGTACTTAAGTGTAGCCGGCACCCGCACTTCTTCAACCGAACCAAGAGTTTTTACAGAACAGACTATAAAAGCAATGGTGGTAACTCACCGATAGTATTTTGTCTACCATCAGTCTGCTCACTGCTTATTTTACCCTATCTGTGTTTAAAGGTGGGAGAACTATAGTTCGACCGGGGAAGTACCACTGCCGCCATCATAATCCGCCGTACTTGTGTTTTGATCTGAGAGTTGCGGTACACTATGAAGTGAGACGACCACCATAGTCCTCAAGAGTAGCGACGTATTTACGTTCGAGCCCAGATAGGATTTCAGTCTTATTTGTGATTGTACGTGGATGTCTATGGGATGCGGCTACTTGACATCACGTGGTTTACATGCTCGTTTGCTACTCTTCTCACAAAAAATATGCTATCGTATTTAAAAAAGTAAGTGTCAGTTCAAGTAAGTTTCGTTTATCATCTTAACAAACACTGTGAATAGTCTAACAGTATATATACATAATTTATCCGACTGCAAAACTTCTGCGCTTTGCGGTTATAAATCATGAGTGCATAAATAATATAGAAGGCTTGAACAGTTTTGATTACATGTTGAAGGGTGACACGCGACTGCAACGTGTAGCACACGTGTCGAAGTAGTTTAAAATATTATTACAATTTCTCCAGTGAAAAGCAACAAAACTTTTTGCTTATGCTCTTATTCTACTGCGAAGTTACACCAATGTAAACCAATACTTCAATAATTTTGTGTAGCGAAAGTTTTACTCAGAATTTGGTACCAAATATAATTTGTAATTATCGTATCCTTCTTTTTTATGTCTTGTAATTAATAAGTTTATTTTATTAATAGTAAAAGGAAAGTAAAACCAAAAAACCCGCCAAATGCTAGCCGGACGCGTCCGCAGTTACGCATTTTTATGTGATATGACTATAATCGAATATATCTTTTGATTGCGTTGACCTAAAACTTAATATTTTCATCCAAGGTTTACAAAACTGAATAAAATTAAAGATGATTCTTTATGCAACATGCACTCCGATCCTTGGAAACACACATAATTTTTACTACCAGCGGTTTCCTGACCGAGCCCAATATAGCTACATTTCCTCGATCGATTATAATCTAGAGAAACTACAGCTATATGTGCTTACGGAGCATTTATTATGGCTATACTTAACATTTTCCACCTGATTAATTTGGTAAAAAGCCCAAAAAGTATATAATTATAACAATGCAGACACGCGTACTATACCATTGAGCAGGTGTCAAACAACCCCTCGTTGCACCATTATAATCATCCCTCTCTTAACAAAGGGTTGCAAATTGTTATTTACCCCTGTCTCACACTGGCCTATTCTATTTGACTATATTTAAATGCCCGCAATAATTTAGAATTATCTTGTCAGAGAAACAAATGAATCAAAAATTTTAGGACAATGTACTATTGTACCAATATTTTTTAAAGTACTTACACGATACTGAAAACTAGAAACCGTAATAAAAAATAGACGGTTTAGATTTATGAATTCATTACTTAAATTTATACCTATAACCTAATACCTAACCTAGTTAACCTACTAAGTTAGATATTACTTGTTAAATGCCTAATTATTTATGTTCGGTTTTTTATGCAAAGCATAGATAATAGAACATAGAATATAAATGACTTACTAAGTCAATCATCCTCAAATTAAAGATATTTGCCTCCAAATAAGTAGCAATTACCTAAATTGCTTACCCATTACCTACAGCGACAAAACTTACCAAGCTCGACTGTGTTATTTATGTCTATGGCGGGGTCGACCCATGAACTTGGCTAAAGATTAATCATAATACAGTATTTAGCTGTTGTCTTATTTAGACTATATTACTTATAACCTTCAAATATTTTCGACATGACAGAAGCAAACATGTTAGTCAGCAGAAACTTTACCGCCACAGCCATTTGGCTTATTACCGTCCTTCCATATATTCAAAAATCACTCAGATTACCATTTGAGAATCACTACTGAATATAGGCCTCCCCAAACTGGTCTTGGGGCTTCACTACCATCTCTTAACGCAGGGTTACTTGTAGCTTAAGTGTTTAAAAAAAAATCATGATTTTTAACGATGTTGTTTAACTATATTGTAGGCGGCATTTTCTGAGGGGAGGCACGCATGTAGCAGTAGAATAGAAACGGTTTGGTGTTGATGTTGATTGTATGTGGAAAATTTCAAACATATAGAAAAATATTTTATTAATATTCCAAAAGAATTAAAACCGATACGTAAGTAATTTGACGCAATTACAATACCACTCCTAATTCAAACACAAAGTACCTATTTCAATACTTCTACTTATTTCTTCATTGCGTTTACGTTATGCAATAGTTGCTAATTAGTTAATGCGAAAATTACGTATAAATATTTTTTTCATATTTTGCTTAATTTCATGTAACCTTCTTCCAATAGATGACATGACTATCAAAAATAATTAATATCGATAAATATTCGACTTGATAATACGGAGTAATAACCATGTCATGATGACTGGCAACTTCATATATAGACAAACAACACAATATTATTATATGGTGTTGTCTTAAGCTTATAATGACAACATATACAATCGTTCAATCGTTACTTATCTTAAAAAGCGTTTATTTATATTGAAAATATGTCATACATATATCTTTTACGGGAATAGATTAAGCGACCAAAATCGCGTATGGTTAACCGTTCTAAAGATACTCATTGAAAACTATTTACTACTGTAACTGATTTTCAACTCGCTTACGCCTTACTAACATTAAGACTCCGAGACATAGAGAGTATGCCTTATTCATAATCAGTATGTATGAAGAAAGAAAAAGATAAAGAGCTTCCGAAGGCGACACCATCAGCCAATTTTACGTGAAAACGAAACATAATCGGTACAATTATTTCCAAAAATAAGAAACGATAATGCAGGTTTTTAATTTTTAACATTAAGCAAACAAGCAATAAGGTTAGAAGTCCTTTTGAAATACTGAAAAAATAAAAATACTTAAAATAGCTTTTCACTAGATAAAAATAGCACGTGTGCTATTTCGAGCTGTAGGTACATATGCTATAAGGTCACCCTGTAAAACAGTTGCGGTTGGGTTTCGATCGCTCGTCGCGAGTTACGACACGACTTCGCGCCGCTTCCGGCCGCAAATCACGCAATTGTTCTACTTCGCTACTAAACGTAAACTTATATCTACCTTTATTCATATTTATGATGATTTTCATTATCATCACTGCCCCACTGTTGGGCACCGATCTCTGAGAAAAGAAGGGTTAGGTCATGTCCACCATGCTGGCCAAGTGCAGATTGGTGGACTTCACAACAAATGTGAAAAGTTTATAAAATATCCGTAAATACAGGTTTCCATACGATGCTTCCCTTCACCATTAAAGCAAGTGACAATAAAATTTGAACACGCACTAACTTCGAACAATTAGAAGTGCGTAAGGAATCGAATCATATTTTTGAATCCGCAGCCTTTATTACTAGAGTAGTGAGTCTTTTTTATATTTTTGTAAACGAATATATTTGGGAGATTTGGTAATAAAATGAAAACCTACATAATACAACTCACAACGCAGTTTATACTAAACAAGTAGGTTATAGTTTTCAAACAATAAAGACTGATGTCAAACACGGATTAACATAGTACACAAAGCCGTGAAAAATAGTCATTCTCGCATAAAATTGTTTCGACCCTCATTTCAATGACCCACCACTACTGCGACCGAAAATTACCAGTAATTGTATAGCCTAATATAAGGACTATAAGATTGATATTTGCTTAAAACTGAGCACACTTCAAATGTTTACGAAGTAATTGGATGTATCTAACTTGGATTAAAGGCATTACAATTTGTTCACGATAAAAAACGCTTCTCGCCAAAAATAGGATAGGGGGACTTAATGGGCGTTGCAGGTGCGCAGCCTTAAAATATATGGGATTAATCATGTTGGATCAGCTAAATCCTATATTTTGGCAATGGACAGTAGGCCAAATTTTAATAATTATCTGTATTTCATCATAATATAGAATAATAAAAGTAATCTATATTAAGTAGGTACTTACTCTTAGATAGTATCTTAAGTAGAATAGAAAAAGTAAGGTATCTATAAAATAAAGTATCAAAAAAATTAATAACCATGCTAATAAGTTTGACTTAAGAAACATATTATAAACAATTATCATAAAGTGCAAGTATATCTAAGAACTCTTATAATTATTGAGTTTCAACGGCAGAAAATGTCATACAAGAGCTTATTTTGAGTTCCATACATCTAGATTTTCTTCACTACTTTAATATTCTTAATCTATGGTTCATTCCTTTTACGGGTTTAGAGGAGTAAAATTTAACTTATTTACTTGAATTAATTGAATAAACTAACTTAAACAATGACAGTTTAAACAATCATAGCAGACACTCAACGAAATCTGTTCTCTATTTTCATGAACAAATTGGCCCTTTACACTTTCAGGCCATACATTCTGCAGAATAAATTATTTTGTAGATCTATAATAGCACACTGTTCTTATCATAAAGTAGGTATTATTAATCAGGCCTTACCTACTGTAAATCACGTTTTTTCTTATCAATTATGACGAGAAATCCAGATAAATAATTACATAATTAAACATCGATTTCTTATGTCCTATGTAAGGAAAAAAAAGAAGAGAAATATTCACCTGTCCACTGTCGAAATTGAACGCCATTCTTAATTTCTAGGTTTAAATAACTGAAAATTGCGGTTTGTTCCCAAAAATATCACAGTCTTCACGATTGTCATAATAAAAACTTCAAAAACTTGTAGATCAGTCAAAAATGAGTCGAAAAAATCAGTTCATGGTTGTCTATGGTGAAATAGTTCGTTTTCGCTGGCCGGAAAATGGGAAAACAGTATCGGCACAACTGCGTCGTAACTATAGAAACCAGCTAATTGCCTTAAACTTTTCTGAACATAGTCGCTACAGTGCGTAGTAGTATTAAAATAGTTTATTTTACATTTTTGGATCAATACTGAGTGGAGATGTTAGCTTATTAACTCTTAAACTCGTTTATACATTTGTATTTTATGATTGTTATAGATATATTAGTATATTAGTCACAGCGCTGAAACCAATTTGGCGAGTAGAGATTATATTTGATAAGTAAGGTTTACAAAACACGATACCGACGCCCCCAGATTGCCCCACTACAGGCAGATATTATAGTTTAAATAAACTACCGTACCTTTTACGTTATCTGACAACTAATAATGAGTCTGCGTGTGTATCAAAGATTTACATTTTACTAAGGCTGTTTATGTATAGTAAAAGGAGTTATAGAAAAGTGGTCAAACTAAACTGAAGAATATTACGAAAATCTTTAGACACATTAAGTCATAACTATACTTTTCATTTTTACACTTTTTAGTCTGTACTTAAACGAGTATTTTGTACGTTGTCATAATAAAAAATATGTAATGTTATTGAGCGCATCAATTGTGATGGGTGGAATGTCGTATGTAATATTACGGACACATTTCAATTTGCTCATCGCCTTACTAACCGGCTACTGCGTATACGAGCCTACGAAGTGTCGTAGCCTTTTAAGTCCATAGGCACTTTCGCGTGTAAGTTTCATAGAATGCTATGGTATTAATACACCTTTTGAAAGATTGCAGTAAATATGTAGAAGGCCAGTGTAAATTGTAGATTTTCCGCTTTCGGTAATAATAATCCTCATAACAACTCTATTTTTATAGTAACAGCTATACTTATTACAGACTGAGCATATAATAGAACAAGAAAGTCATAAAATACGTCTATGAAAAAATAGCACTCTGAGTGTTTAGCGTTTATTCAAATATTAATATTTGTCGTTGTGCGTGCCACTATAACACATATTCTGTGAAAATGTCAACTTTACCCTTTGACAAGGCTCCTTGACCCTTTGGTTTCTGAATACTAAAACAATGTAAGAAGCCCAAATAAATATAACTTTTGTAATAATTCCAACTTGGTTTTCAAGTCGATTAAAAATGGAAACCTGCAAACAGTTGACGTGAACCGTGAAATCGCGTTTCCGTAGTTCAGAAGATAAATTCATCAAGCTGGCGAAACATTCCGTTACATTTATATCGCGTGGCATCAAGCGATGTCACAATAAAGAAAATTAGCGTTTGCCGTGACCTTCGGGCAACTATGCATTGTGTTTGTTATGTATAACTGTTTATTATGGTATTAATTCCGAAATGCGAACCAGCATTAAACGGAGAACGTCGCAGACCGGTACATGATTCTTTGCATAAATTATTCTACTTTGTAAGTGAGTAAACTTAGACGGAACGTCGTATCATGATAAACGCAGACATTTAAATTCAATACGATTTATTTTCCGTTATGGCTAACTAATAAAAACATGCTATCGTTGATCGCTTGTGTCATTACGTGCTATAGATTTAATAGAGCCAATCATGCAACAATTTGTCGTTAAACAAAATTTCTCTCAAGGTTCTTTGCCATTGCCAATAATAGTAGACATTCGCAATCGATATACGGAAAAGACAATTTCCGTTTCGTAAGGCCATTTGTGTTTCAAAAAAATATAAGAATAACGGGGGAATAATTTAATTTTAAAGTCACAAAGTAATTTCAATGTAGCTCATTGAATTCATCTTTGGTTCAAGAATAGATATGTTCCTAAAAACAAGCTGGTAAGGCAGTGCTTTTTTTGCCTTACAGAGTGTGATACCTACAAAAGATATATGGGTTAAAAGAATTGCAGCTCAGTGTTCATGCTTAACAACATATTGCTCATCGACTTTGGTACATTTCAAAGAGGTTTACTGGTCATGGTAGGCATTAGCGCAGTTTTACGAGACGGTATCTAGTACCTAAATTCATTAAAATAGGTTGCTGCCATTATATAAAAAAAGTCAACGTAATCAATGAATTTAAGCGCAACGAGCTTACCTATCCCTATCTGGCGTATCTTCTTGGAAGGTTTTTTAGTTATTTTCCAGATATCCTATTTAAGATTAGTACGTTCGGCCGGGTTTGATTGTTTGATACCTCAATTACAAAAAATAGCAGTTAGGTACTTCGAATTCATTAACAAACCCTACATATTGTTAAATATTATAAATTAAATTACAAAAAAAGATTTATATATTGAACTTTTTGTTTTTATTAAACTCCTACATCATTGTAACAGTGACTGGAAGTCTCTCTTTTAGAAAGTGCACAGTTCAACCATAAAGCTAACACTAGGAAGCTAAAGCTATTCTTGTGTTTCGGAAGAATGTGCTTACCGACTAATTTATTACGCAACGCATTTGTGAGGTAGAGTGTTAGGTAGAAATTAGATCCTGTATACAGTTGATTACAGATCATGTAGACTGCTTGCTGCATCGACCAATAAAAAATCATGTAAATCAGTTAATTAAAAAAGTAGTATAATTAAAGAAGAGGCATTAAAGATCTGGACATACAATGAAGCAAATTTATTGATAGATAGATCAGTTCTTACATTATTCCGGTTGCGCAGAAACAAAGGCAATTGCTGGCGTAGATAGGAACATGCAATAAAATCTCGAACATCTTCATGAAGGCTTATTGCGAATATAAGGCATGTATTATGTTAAGTGGTGAAGCAGGTCGACAGTTGACACACGAGGTCACATTTACATGTACCAATTCGGGATACGTCAAATTGAAATATTTCGTATTTCATGACAACTAACCCCAGCAAATGAAAAAATATAACTACATGGCTGCAACCCTTTTATCTTCCACCATGGGGTGTGTGACTTTTTCAATTCATTAAAATCAAAGTTACAATGTAAAATCAATTCATCGGTTTTGAGCTGATGGCTAAGGTTGACCGAGACAAAGAAACGGCGGAAAACATTTTTTTTTTTATAACATAGAAGTAGCAAACGAACGTACTGGCACCTGATGGTAAGTGGTCACTGCCTCCCGTGAACATCTGTACCCAACTACATAAAGAACAAGAGTACTGAAACACGAAAGGCTTCACGCTACAAATGTGTGTGGTAGTGGTATTTCCTCAAACGAACAGTAAAGAAAAGTGGTTATAGATTTTGTTTGTGAATGTGAAATGTTTTTGTAATGAATACTCCAGGTATTTGTGTAGGTAATTGACATTACTTGGTCACTATAGTAAAAACCCTGACAAATTTAATATTACTTTACCGTGTATAAATTGTTCAAACACATTAGATTAGGTACATGCATTACTCGACAAGTGAAGGTGAGGTGAAACTAGCCTAGTCCAAAACGTAGCCAACTACAGTTGGAAAAAATATGGATTAGTAGCTAACCTATGTAAGGAGTGTTTAAATCACACATAAGGTCTTCAGCAAGATTTAACGATTACAATTCAATCATACGAACTGGGACCAAGTGCAAAAGGTTACAAGTGGTTTCCAGTCCAATTCCCGACCACGCCCGACACTGCTTAGTACTTATTTGGTAAAGTAGTCACAATTATATAAGCCACTGCATTGTGTGCTCTCGAAACATTTTAAGACGGTATACAAAAAAGAAAAGTGAAAATATAATGCAGCTGAAGTTTTAGAATATTAGGAAAGTTCTCGTTAGGAACTTTCGAGGATCAAATACGTACTTAATAAATGTTTTAATAGCGACGGCGTAACCGTCACACCTATGTCTGTCTTATAGCAATAGTGCAATGTTTTTATATTCTGGCACTTTTAAAAAATAGTAAACTAGATTCCCTCTATCAGTCCATACAGTTTTAGTCTTCAGAACTAAAAAAGCATCAGTGGTCTGTGATCTCTGTGATCTATAGGACTTCAGGCAGGGTGGAGTTATTATTATTATTTAGAGCTTGTTACCGATGTTCGTGGACGATAATGACCCCTTAACACCCGTCGATTACCAGTTCAAAATAATTACAATGACCACTGACGGTTAAGTAATTTCCATAAATTGTAATGTAAGCAATGATTAAATAGATGTATTTATATTGCAGTAAGTATCAGCATTTCAAGCTTTATTGTATTTTTGATACTAAAATGTATTGAATTGCAAACCGAAATAAAATGTACAGTTTCCCGGGCGTCAATTATCTAGAAACACCTGTGCCCAGGATCGATAGGCGGGGCGCCTCGAGATTGGCTAGCCCATAGTGGGCGGAGCCGGCCACAGATGCTGGGAAAACTGCACAGCTGAGTTTATCACGAGATGAGTCAAGTACGAGTGAGTTCGGAAGAATAATTTATGAAATGGTCCAGCAATTATTTAAGTTTTTTTTTCATTATTGTTATTATTTTCGTTTATGTATACATATATGTTGACATATGTGCTGCTGACAAGTGTGTGTATGCAAATAAATGGTTTCTTAATTTTTTTCAAATATTCATTCGTTTCCTATAGATAACTTATAAAATCAAATAAATTTTAAAATTATTATAAAATCTTAGGCAAAATATTATACACCCGTTACATTTTTTAATAAAAACTGCACTATTAAAGTAATTATAAAAGAATATTGTTTTTCTGTTATTATATTACATTATTTGTACTTAAACATTAAAAATAGACACTTCCGTTTTAGGTAGACTATATTTTTTTAAGTGAAAAGTGTAGCAAACGAGCACGCAAACCACCTTATGGTAAGTAGTCGCAGCTCATAGACATTCATGTATAATCACAAACAGGACTGAAATCCTATCTGAACTCGAACATAGATGCGTTACTACTTCTGAGGACGCAGATGATCGCCTCGCTTCCTAGTAAAGCCGGCAGCCGCACCTCTCCAACCGAAACACGAGTAATGCTTTACGGCGGATTATGAGGGCGTTGGTCCGGTCGAACTATAGCTTTCCCACCTTTAAAAATTGTTCATTATTATTAAATTAACAATTTTTGTTCAATTATTAATGTATTAATTCAAATATAGTTAAGTAAATAGATAGTTATCAATAATTTCTAGGTGCAAACAGTTATTTCCAAAAAGTATTACATAATCAGATAAACATAGTACGTACCTACTAATAAAATTTAATAGATATTATTTTCTTAAACGATTTCTAAAGATCGCCTCTTTCAACTCTTCTTTTAAAAACTGGTTAAACCATTCATTAAAGAAAACATCAAAAAATGGGATTTAAAGATATATTTCAACATTACGGACTCCTAAAATTTTGGCTATTTGGCGCCGCCCTCTTAGAGGGTGTCAAACCACCCCTTAACAGAGGGAATATAAAGAGAGGGATGCTGTTATCTGGACCATTTCGTGTCTATTTCCACTCGTAGTGGTATTAATTGTGTGTGTTTCTGATATGATATAATAATGGTATTTGAAAAACAATAACTAAAATAAAATCTGTAAAAGTAATAATAAATAAAGCAGCCAGTCGCCCCATGAAGATAATCTACAAGTCTACTACAGATACTACAAGTTGTGTAGTTGCACAACCGCAATATTAAAAGGTATTTGATTATGTTTAATACTATCAATTTTGTCCCAGTACAATATTGTAACAATAATAACTAATGTTATCTGATTAGCTACTAATTTTTATGAATTTTGTTTCTGCACAATATTGTATTAATAATATCTAAAAGTATGTGATTAGCTACTTATTTTTATCAACTTTGTTTCTGCGCAATATTGTAATAATAATAACTAAAGATATTATTATTACATTAATAACTAACAACTTATTTTTATCAATTTTGTTTCTGCATAATATTGTGGTAATATTAACAAGTTGCTCTAAGTTAACCTTATTTTAAATTATTCTGTACGATATTCAAAATAAAACTGATACAAAACTGATTTTTTAATTGCATTTATTTGATTGTTCTCGAAAAGATACCGAGGCTAACTTCGTCCAACTTTCACTCTTTATGAGACTTTATTATTAGTGACGTTTCGAATATCTGTATCAATTATAGAAAACCATTAAAAAATCTATACCTAATATGTAATATATTTTTCGATATCAAGTTTTGTTACGTGTATGACATTTGAGTGTAGGTAGCAACTAAATATTTTGGATACCGTTTAATGTAAGTTTTATTTCTTAAAATGACATATTTGAAACATATTGCACAAATTAAATATCACATTTTTTTTATATTTATTCGTATTGTTCCTTCGTTTTTGAAATCGGATGGAAAGTATATAAACTTATGTATCAATCAACTGTCAAAATTAGGACATTAACTTTAAAGATAACATTTGCTTTGAAATCATAAAAAATTTCTAACAATAATCAAAGTAATATTTATGTAAATTACCAATATGCATTTTTAAATGAAATCCTTTAATTTTCAGAATCTAAAACTATATTACTAATCTAGAAAAAAAAATGCACTAAGATTAAAATTACTAATACGTGTTTCTTAATATACCGACCGACTTATAATTTATTAGTTATCAATTTTTCAATTAAAATAATTAATTGTTATCGTTACTATAGGAATTAGTAATAAATATTTTTAATCATTTATTGTATGATTTTTTTTTTTGTTCAACTACAAATATGTGTTTATTACAGGGCAATGTTTTTAAAGGGAATTTCACTATTATTATTATTCAATATTGATAATTATTAATGATGTATAAATGCGTCTATATATATTGACATATCCTAATCTTTTTTTTTTCAAGTCTATATTAATTTGACTATAGACTATGAGTGGCGGGAGATTTTTTTCCGCCGTTTTTTTCAACCTTAGCCAACAGGCGCTCAAAGCCGATGTACTGATTTTACATTGTACCCTTGACGTTGAAATAAAATAGCTAATGAAAGATATAAGTAGGTACTTCCGTTAACTATCGATAATAATTTTAAACTCATATGTCATATAAAGGTAATATGAGTATAGCTTATAAGAATGTTACTACTCAATCGCAAGCACGCTGAAGAACTTAGTTTCGGATTTTCTTGTGTTAAGTGAAGCAAAAATGAATGACCGCCCTTAAACTCGTGCCTTATAGTATATTACAATTTTATCAGATTTAAATTTGAGCACACTCCAATTACTTACACCCTAAGTAACAGTCCGTTCAAAATCTAAATCTTTTTAATAAACCAATTTGATATAATTATAATCTAATCATCCATAACCAACTTACCATTCAAATATTAAACACGATAAGTATTTTTAATAGTATATGAATATTGCAAATACTAATTACTGAAATATACGAATAACTATATTTCTATGAATTAAGAACATTCCTCCTTTATTTGCCTGCCTATTATAAGTTACTTCCATCCATCCATCCATCCATCAGTCTTTATGTACCCACTGCTGGACGTGGGCCTCCTCCAGGTGCCGCCATACTAACCGGTTCTGTGCCCTCTGCATCCAGCGTTACAGCGTTGCAAAATTTACTTTTAAACGTGCAAATTTCCTATGAGTTCAGATTCAAAAAGTATCTTTCTTTCTTCTTATAGGTACCTATGTTCATGTAAGTCAATCTATGATTGCTCGTAAGTTATTGGTACTACTTAATATAAAACAAAGTATATGTATTTTAGCCACCTCTTCCACGTAAGAAACTTTAGAACTCAAGTTATTCACGAGTAACTCGAAGTGAAGAGTGGAGACACATGAAGTAGCCAGAGATATTTCCAATCGATTCGATACGGTTAGCGAACATGATTCGATTACAAGAGGGTTGCAAGGGGTGACATAAAAAGAATAAATACGGATTTATTATCCCCTAAAGAGCTCGCTTAGTGCGAGGTGTGAACGTGGAATGTATTATTTATCCAAAGCACTCTTTACCCTTGCGGCCGGCAAATTTGATTTGATCGGAAAACAAAACATACGTGCCTCAGGCTGAAAGGGTTCTCCTTCAAGCAGAAGTAAACATGACTCACTTAATTCGTCAATATTATTTCGTTGGATATACGCTGTGTAATATTTATTGAATGATATTGTATGTTTGTAATAACATTGCCCTGGAAATTTTATAGATAAAATAGTAACGTTTTAAGCACTCCTCGCCTTACAGTCTAGGAATCTATGTATCATTGTTGCCATGACACACTAAAAGACAAGTACATTAACATCAAGATGCAGAACAGAAATGGAAGTTCATAATTTGACATGATCCTAATCCAGGCCCCTCGCAAAGGGTTGTACAAAGCACTGCTGCACGCTAGCGCTATGTCCATAGGTGGTAGTACTACAATTCCACTGAGGAGTACCACCGCCGCCCTCATATTCCGCCTTGAAGCGACTCTTCTGTTTCGGTTGGAAAGGCCTACACTTCTAGGCAAAGCGACCATCTCAATACTCAGCAAAACTTATAGGTATGAGCTCAGATGGGGTTCAGATAAGTCGAGATTGTATGTGGATGCTCATGGGCTGCAGCGACTACTTAAGATGAGATGGACTGCATGGATTACTCTTCTCATACCAAAAGTACTTAGTTTACTTTATTATTCATCTCATCTGCAGAGCCACCAGCATTTAAAAACCCAACCCACGGTGACATAGCACTCACCCGCATTCGTGTTATTTTTACACACATTTATATACACTTAACATTGTGTGATAATTGTTTTATAACCTTGTTCAATATTTATTATCAAACACAAAGTCATTTTTATTTGTAACTAATTCTCAAAATTAGCGCTTTCAAACGAACAAAGACGATTTCTTTATGTCTATTATATTAACACTTCCGCGGCACTAAACTGGAGCTTATTTCTCTAGACTGAAGATCCGCTGACAATTCACAGAAATATTGGACTTTTAGCATCTGTGTATCGTTTTCGAATACACAAACGTAATACCCGACCCAAATCTTGTAGCGCCGACGTAAACACAGCACTTTTGTTCTCCCGTAATCTATACAGATTTGTACGTACGTACATACCTACCACACAACTCCGTACAAGCCGTCAGCGCGTTGCGCCCCAATACACAGCAGTGCTGTACCCCGCAGGGAAAGTGTTAAGATGCTCTGAACCAGAGAGATGGGTAGCCATCGATATAATTAAGCTTTATGTATCTTGCCACTGCTATACTGCCGAGGAACCATTAAAACATATAGTGAACGTGTCTACGGAATATTATGGAGACGTAAGATTATTCCAATTTTCTTAAAGTAATGCTTAATACTCACGTAATATTATCAGAAAAATATCCTAAAACTTAATCTGACATTTTATCGAGTGTGACGTATACTTTAAGTCTACTTTCTTGGAAAACGTATAATATGACCATTTTACATGTTCGGTGACTCATAAGATTAAAACGGTTTTTTATCTATTCGAGATACAAGACAGGTATCTTTAATGAAAATAATCATTAGTAGTTTAAACTCTGCCGGTCCTAAATAACTAAGTTTATTGTTAAACTTAGTTGCCATTATTCTTTGGTATATCCCAAAACCCATGTTACACATTTCAAACTTCAAGAAAATTAAAAACATGCTTTTGCCAAAGATTGGTGCAGCTACATAGCTCGGAATAGCAGTACCATTGCAATCTATGGACATACACTTTTAAACCCAAATAAAGTTGAAGTATTCTAAATCTAAATCTAATAAAGAAGAAGTTAATCTAATTGCCCTTTTCTGGACTTATGTATTATTATATGTTGGTTCTTCTAAAAACTGAAATAATCGCCTCACCTGTAACCAGTGACCGCAACTCTCCAACCGAATGACTAAAAAAAAATCCTTTGCTATAACGGATTATGAGAACAGTAGCGATAGCCGAAACCATGGTTCCAGCATCTATTAAAATAAAATACAGCCATGTAATAAAAATGTTAAAATCGGCATAAATATATGAGTATATTCTTCTATCTTGAAGTTTGGTCCTCTTCATTATATTCTTGGTATGAAACATTAAGAAAAAACGTTGATTGTGCAAATTATATTAACAAATCTAAATTACTTAAATTTAGTACACAGAAACTTAAGTAAGTGTTTTGTTTTTTTACAGGCATTATGAAGAGCTGGTTGGAGTCATCTGGCAATATGGAAGACGGGTCTTTGCCGTGTATGCTTGCTGATCACAGAGAAGCATTACTTCCGATCACAGGAAGAGAGAACTTAGTCCCAAGAAAAAGGTAATAGAAAACCCATTTGACGAAACCATTGAAAATCATCTCCGACTAAAGGAATGGTTAGGGGACAATGCCTTAAATAGAAAAATGTATATTGTTAAACAATTTTACAAAAAAGTAACAAAACTATGTTTTTTCAGAAGACTATTTTCGTTTCACTGGTGTTCTAAAGTCTTGATCTTCACCTCTTGTTTTGAATGTGAATGTTCATAGTTTTAAAAATATTTTTCAAGTAGTTAAAACTACAATGTCAAAACAAATTTACAAATAAATATATACATATATATAAAAATACATAACGCATATATATTTATATTACTGTTTTTTCGTTTTTTTCACGATCATCTCACATTTTTCAAATTAAAAACTGAATAATTATAAGTTCAGAAATGATACTGAAATTATTTGTACTGTGTGCAAAGTATCCAATACGTAGTGCCTACTATTATTTTGTGCTAACAGCATACTTCATCACTTGTTAACAAATTATTTTATAGTTCATTGATAGCGGACACTTGGTATAAACAAAATTTGGCGTAGGTACCAAAAATCTTTTATCATCAATTGCAGAGAGCAAGGCTGTTTGCAAATAGCTACATAATGATTTTTATAATAAAGATATATTACGAAACTTACATACATGTACCTATAAAGGTGGGAGATCTTCGACCGGGGAGGTACCATTAATACTAGGAGGTGTAAAATGTTATAGTTCATAAGTTTTGTTTGTTAAGCTGTTGGCGTGGTGAGAATAAATAAATAAATACCATCGCCGCCCTCATAATCCGCCGTAAAGCGGTTGTGTTTCGGTTGGAGAGTGCAGTTGCCGGTTACACTTTGAAGCGAGGCGACCATCTTAGTTCTCGGCAGTAGCAACGAGTTCGAGCTCAGAAAGGATTTCAGTCATATTTGTGATTGTACATGGATGTCTATGGGCTGGGATGCATGGTCGTTTGCTACTCTTCTCACGTAAAAAAAAAGAAAAGAAAAAAACATTGCACTATCTAGATGTTTAATTGATTTGATGCGTGTTCTCATGCTTTTCCAGACATACAAACATGAGCCGTCTTAACGGGGGCCACTGGTGTAAAAGTGCAACTGCGATTTAGATTATATTATGAGGACGGCGGTGGTACCTCCCCGGTCGAACTATATCCAACCTTTAAACTAATGTGTCACAAATATAGTTCACGCGCAATATGTTTCAGGGACAGATCCATGGAGCCTTGCGCGTTATCCGAGGAAGCTTATCTTTCTAGCGGCACGGGATCGCCTTGTGCTGGTCTCTCCCGCGAAGAACGTAGACGACGCCGTAGAGCTACCCTGAAATATCGAACTGCGCATGCCACTCGGGAAAGGATCCGGGTAGAAGCTTTCAATGCAGCCTTCGCTTCTCTGAGACAGCTTCTACCAACCCTACCTCCAGATAAAAAACTGTCCAAAATCGAAATCTTACGCCTTGCCATTTGTTATATCGCATATCTAAATCATGTTCTAGACGCATGAAAGTTATTTTATGCATTTCCTTGTTATTAGCTACTACTATCTCTAAATGTGTTGTGTTACGCTATATTTAGTAACTAATTATCTTATGGAATGTTAATCTTATGCTAGTCTTATATGTAGCTTTAATTGTATTTAATCTCATTTTGTCATATCAGTATTATTAAGGAAAGAATCATTGATAGCCAAAGATTTTATAATAATCTTTTTTATTTATTTATTATTAGTTATAAGCAATTAATTGTTTATATATAAAAAGTAATCAAAGTCTTCCTTTTACTTTAATACTTAAAAGTTACTTGTATGTTTCGCATCAGTTAATAAAACAACACTGTAAATTCTTTATACTATGCATATATTTACTATAATACTAAAATTTAAACCTTACAATTAAATGCTGTCCAATAAATATACCTTACACCTTGTATATCAATTTGAGTTAATTACGTAAAATTAATAATATTTCATAAAATTATCAAAGGTTACCACCGAGTTAAGAGATTAATCGCACATTATTTTATTACTGACAATTTTAAATTATTTAAGTAACTTAAAAATACTGGAAAGAATACCATTCCATGCAAAAATCCTAGAATAACTAAACTAAATAACATTCTGAAGAAAAATACTTCAATAATTTCCGTGTAAGAGAACGCTAATACTATAATTGGAATATTAGTTAATGTTATACCGGTGATAACAGTTGAACCTATTCTTTTTAAAGCATCTGCCACTTTTTCCTGTGGTGGACATGAACTAATAGCGAAAGCATACGCTAAATGACTGCAAAACTCTACGGCAATACCAATAGACACAATCAAATTTATACTGGACACCGCATTCAGTGGAATATTCCATAGATACATTATACCCATCATGTCAATAACAACCATGATAACAGTAACCAACATTGCAAAAGTCGTCAGAAAATTGAAGCCAGACGCTATGAGGTTTATAACTAAAACACCGACAAGACTAAATCCAATCGATGCAAAAGCATCCCTCCACATATTTAAATATTGTTCGTAATAAACGTAAAAAACTGAATAAGGAAACACTTCTACGTCTAGCCCAGTGTTTTTCTTGATAGCTACTGTGATGTTTTCACTAACTTCATAACCGTATTTGACAGCGTTAATATAATCTTTTGAAGTAGATAAGGCGACGTGGTAGGCCATGAAATTTGAATCGTATACCGTAGCTCGTCCTTGAGAATCACGTAAATAATTAACATTGTTAAAATAACTAGCTAAGCCACCTTTATTACATGAATCAGTCGGTGTGTCTCGTAAGAAAAATGGAATATATTTTTCAAACGCCTCTCCAGCCGGTCGAAGACCATTAGCAAATTCACCTCTTTCTATCGAACAAGAAGCACATTCCAACGAAGTTTCATAACTCGGACAGAAAGAATTATCAGTAATATTAAATTTACAACAAGAGTCTGGTAAACTAGCCCAATCTAAGAAATCATCTAACCAAGAATTAGAACTTCTTGATATATGAGTAATCTCGCTATGCAACGAGGCTAGAAATATTTGGGTTGTTAGTGAATCATTGTTACATAGTTGACCACCACAAATACTATTTTGATGAATTGGATCTGTGAAATTTAGACCGCTTTTTAGAACAAAATATAACGGTGGTCCAAGGCGTAGTAGTTCGTTTACGGCTTGTAAATATCGATAAACGTAAGAATCGGTTGGTAATGCCATTTCTTGATCTAAGCCAATTTCTATTTGCGGTATTAATATGATACTAGTCGAAAACATTGCCATAAATATTATAGCTACTACAATTTTTACGCGAAAATCTAGTATAAACTTAGAATAAGGTATCATCAACCGTGCGGTAACACTTTGATAAGGTACGTTAGAGGTTAAGGGATCATCATCATCAAGAATCTTTTTTCTAACACAACAAAATATATCTAAGCGGCTTTGAGATGCTCGTGTATAATCTAAAGCTAAAATAGCTACAACTGCTGTTATTTGAAAGATAAACAAAAATCCTAAGGAAAAAGAAGCAAAAATAGCAAATGTCACAACAGCAGGATAATTGGCTAAACTCCCTATAGCAAAGCACGTTATTTGAGTTACTGATGATACAAACATCGAGGGGCCTATAATATGCATCATTTTTTCAAACACAAAGCGTTTTTTACTTTCAAAACTAAAATTTTCTTTGTAATCATCATATTCCTTCAAATTACTCTCAACTTCCTGTAATGTATTTACCATTAAGAAAACGTTATCTATACCTACTGATAAAATGAAAAACGGTATTACGTTTATAGCTAGCAATGTTAACGTGTACCCTATTAAACCCATTACTCCTAGTGCACAAAAAATTGCTAGTATCACAATGAACAAACTACCAACAGCGACGCCTACTTTACTATCAATTAATAAAGTTTTGCATTTTCTAATATTTCCTAGAGCTAAAATAACGTATACAAACATTAAAATATAACTGATGGATATGGGTATTGCCTCAGCTTGAGATACGCGTTGGATTTCATCTTCAATAGATCTTTCGGCTCCAAAAGCAACTTTTACAAAATCTGATTTCCAATTTTCCTCGTAGTCATGTAACAAGTCTATAAATTTTTGTTCCCATTCAAGAACAGGACGTAAATTTTCCTCTAAGAGATGATTTGCTATAGGAAAATTTATCAATAATGTATCCGCACTCAGGATATTATCACCCTCAAACCCTCCAAATGCAATATCCGGTTCAGCACCTCCACCCCATGAAGCCATACAATTCAAGGAAAGATAATTATTTAAGCAATTTTGTATAGTATTCAGATACGTTTCGTTGTTAATATTGTTTTTATCGTCTCCTAAGTACACAGTTGCTGACATTGATACACATTGATCTAGATTTGCCTCTTCACCTGGTCTTCTTAGAGGAGCAAAACACACTTGCTCTAGTGTAACTCCTCCATTATCCCTACCAATATCTATTATAGTATTTTCAAGAGTAACTAATTCACGTAAAGCTTCTATTCTAAAAGCAGGTCCATAAGTAGTGTTACCAACTTGGAAAGGATCCAGTCCTGTAAATTGTAAATATACTTGTGCGGCACGGTAAAATGGACCAAATCTAGAGTTAAAATAATTTAATTCTTGACGACTACGAGATTCAGGGGCAGACCAGAGTTCAAGAGGATTTGATGTTATATTTAGACTTAATATACCGAATAACATAGCAAAAGCTATCCATGATGTCATCATGATGATTAGCACCGGATTGCTCGCTGAAAATCCGCCGACCCGTGAAAAGAACCATTGAAAAAACTTTGTTAACCCCTTCACTCTTGGTATTATTATTACTTCTTCATTCGATACTTTTTGACCCAATTTTTTGTATTCAATAACAGCTATTGATACAAAAATGATTACACTAACCACAAATACCGCGAGGCCAATGGAAAATCCGACGCAATCTATAGAAAAAACAATACAACTTTCCGGAACAATGGGTTCATTTCCAACAGGACAAGTAGCTCGACAGTCCACACAACTGCAAGGCAAGTCTCCTTCAAATGATTCATTACATGGAGGAGCACGTACATTCATAGAGTCGTGCGGAGTTGGCCATCTATGAAAATTTGTCTGTACTGGTGCTAGCGGATTACTCTGGGTATCACCAGTAAATCCAAACCAAGCATCAGCGTCGCACACCGGCGCATTTCCACACATCAGGTTTATCGCTGGCATGCCCGTCTGCGGAACAATTACCGCAGAACATGATGCATGAGCGTCAATCATGAAATCTTCGTATACTCTGTAGTCTATTTCATTAACATACACCGTACCATCTGATGCTACTTCTTCTGTGACGTTTACAAATCGCGCCTGATCTGGAGAACAATTCATCTCACAAATTTGTCTTGCAAAATTTCTTAGGCAGGTAGGACAGCGTCCTAAAACTCCGTCAGCCAGCAATAAGCTTTGATGCATTTTATTTATTTGGATAGCATCACAGCAGGTCACGATTTCATCTTCATGTAATAAGCTTCCTTCATCATTATAAAGAAGATGTGGACACCTCATTTCTATAATGCGTAGTACTTCTTGTTTTTCATTCGGCGTCATTTCGTCTGTTAGTACACGTAGCGGATCTCCATAATATGGACATGGTTTTGTAAATCCTCCAATTTCAATACATTCACCACGCATAACACATCTTCCGTATGCGCCACTGCACAGGTACAAAACTATCAATAATACTACATCTAACTTCATCTTGATAATTTATACGATAAACTAATTTAAAAATATAATTTTATATTTCATATTAAGGAGCTTTGTGCCCACACGATCTGTTACAAATGAGTAAAATATTAAATATGAACGAAATTTACCTGTGCATTCAACCCGATAACTTATCGTAAATTAGGCAGGTGAGAGATAAAAAAAGTATTAGCGATTATAGCATTACTAAATACCAAAAACATGTGTAATTGAAGTGATGAATAATGATATATACATGAGGTACCCAAATGTATGTTTCTATTTAAACAAAATATCTACGTAACTCTAACATACCTATCCGCTTTTTCGGCATGTACCTATAAGATACCTACAGCTTGACCTGTCTTTTGAAAGTCGATACAATCACACGTTCATTTTAGCCAACAAATATTATTTCTATTTAAAAATTTACCGCCTCCGTAATCCTATTTTATTTTATTAAATATAGCTGTGCTCAAGCAATACTCATAAATAGATTTTCAAAAGATAATCATTCAAATTTAAATACTTATACAAAGGAATGATAAACTTATAATAAGATTCCGACCACTCAGATAGGGGGTTCGGGGTTTGAATGTTTAACTGCATAATAAAAACTTAAATAATCATTTTAACAATGAGGAAAAAATATCGTCAGGCGTAAACATGTATGCCTGAGAGTTCCCGGTGGTATGACTTTGCCGGATTAAGGGCAGATGGAAGATATCAAAAGTGTTGTCATGTATACCTAGATGCGTTTCTTTTCATGATGATTAAGGAAGTCGCCTCGCTTGTAAACGTGCCTATCTGCCCAGCGGTTGCACGTGAAAACAGGTGCTGACAAAAACAAGCATTACTATACAGAAAATATGTACCTACATATCTTATTAGAACTATAGATTAAAGTACGATTCTAATTTGTAATAATACTTTTGTTATAGAAAAATTAATCTCCCATTCGGTCATCACAACTTAGTTTGGTGACAAGTCACGTGTGCCTTTAAATCGATTGCCATGGAATTGCTATCAAGGGAAATCATCCCGCCTACTGCATGTAATTGATGCAGGGGGACAATAACGAGATTCCCACATTCTTCGACAGAATTAACAATTAGCACCCAATAATTGAAAGTTAAATTACGTGTGGAATACGAGTTTAATTATATTTCGAACTCTAACTTACTTCTCCCTCCTATCTTCTAATTTTTTTTAGAACTGGAGTTGCTATTAACCTGTTTATAATTTAAAATTATTGATTTTTTTTATTATGAACGGGCTGTTTCAGAAACGCAAGTTAGCCTTATTTATGGTTAGTTAAATACCTACACTATTTGTGAATTAGTCATTTTACGTGGTGTATGAATTTGTTTATTTTTATTTTAGAATTTGGAGAAGAACTTGATCAAAATATTCAGGTTTCACACAAGCGAAACGAATATTCTAGAATTTTACTGAAGGCGCCACTTTAACCTGTCAATTTAACTATGGGATATTGTTAATTTTATTATTTATTGGTGACTTAATTTTGCATACGTCCTAAGATTGACTTAAAAACAGGAATAAGGAATTAATTCGTTAGATAAAATGATGACGAGAGATGGTATACCTACCTTCTGCTGTAACTTTAATGCGATTGGAAACAACTTGCAAAATTTACCTACGTATCTATCTTTCTGATCAAATTAATACTGACATTAACATTATGCACATCAGTAATACCATCTTTCAAAATATTTTGACGTTAATACAACATCCACAATTCTACTAACTATTAACTCTTTACCTATAAAAGTTACTTTTCACACTCATAGATGGCGCACATTCTTGTATAAAAAGGAATTCACCGTATCAAGTTAGTTAATAATACTGCTACTCGACAATAGATGGCACCACAAGCTATCAAAAGTATTAAAATAAGTTAGTAAAATATTTTTTACAGACTTATTTTAATATTATGATAATGGCATTTAAGTATATTCATTGATACTATATTTATGATAAATCAATTATCTACAATACCATAATTATTGCAGTCTCGTTACTTTTATTCCGTTATAATCGATAAATTATAGTAAACTAATTTATATTTAAAACGAATTTAAGTCTTATTATCAACCATAAAATTAAATGAACAAGCTTACTTTCATTATGAAATTAACAATAACGCCTTGACTCCTTTATATCACTTTTAACTGTAACATTGAATATCTACATAGAAGATAGCATCCATTAAGTACATAAACAAATAGTGTGTGACTGTGAACTCAAGCAACCTACACCCACTGAATTCATGGCCGCTTCCCGGGATAAACAAAATCTGTGCCAAGTGCCAAGTTTTGCAGTTACCGCATGCACGGACGTCACAAGACGTTGTTATATATTTAATGTGCGAATTGTTTTAATACATCTCCATTGCAATGTTACTACAGTATATTAGGTATTTATTATAAAAATATGTAAAAAAAATTGTATCGGTGGAAATATCATGAACTAATTCGTCATACATTTTATTACAATTTTTATTTTACGATTTTATCTGAAATTGTTATTGATGTATTCTTGAAGAAAACAGTTCATAAATTAGCATTTGGTGGTCAAGAGGGTAATACTCCCCTAGTTGGCGCTGTACCAATTAATGATATGTCCTGATAACGCAGTAATTTCCCAGCCGTTTTTAGTCTCCCATGCTTATTAAACAACTGTGGCAGACCTCTGTGGTAGGTAGCCTTGTTTCCATACTAATGTTTTAGAGTTCTATTGCCAAATGGTAAAAAAAGAACCTTTATGATTTCTTATTATCTGTATGTCCGTAAATAAAATCCATTTTGCTCGTATATCATGAACATTTTATACATGAAATATCAAAAGTACATGTGTTCTATAAAATGGTATGCAATGCAATAAAATTATCAAAATTAGATGAAGATAATAATAATTACAACTGCTTGGGACATAGAATACCTTGAAATTAATTATATTAATACCCAAATCTAAGCTGCTTAAATGGAGTCCGTGTCCACACGGCATGGTACAAGAAAGCTAGGACCATTCCCGCGCTGAAGAGCGATCGCAATTATCTGCACGAGATATGGACCAGCTCTCTGGGCACCAGCAGAGTCCATCAAATTTGAGACTAAATTTGGCAAAATTGATTTAATAAACATTGTCAATGTATACACATACCTTTTTGTATTTTTTGAGATTTTTATGTTACATATTATCACGACTACGGAATATTTATTTGTATATGTTCAGACAAGCAGTTGGCTGCTTTTTATTTAATATCCCTATAGTTACACTACACTACACAAATCTATATCTTAAGTACGCCCTTTAATTAACCTGTTTTTTTTCTCGAACTATGTAATTTACCTTACAATCTGAGTACTTACGAATAAAAGTGACATTGAATCACTAATAAAAGAAGATTAAATACTTATTGGGATTGAAGCTCCAATTCGATTTAACTTAGCGTGTATGAGTGTGGAAACATGAAAATTTTAAAGCCGAATTCCGGGGCGGGTAATTTTAACACCGGGCGTCTGGACGTCGCCGTGACGTGGCAATGTCACGAATATTTAGACACAGAACAGCGAGCCGTGACCGCACGTCGTAGAGTTTAATGATAGTAGAACTATTCTTCCGATTTTGCTGACTCTACCGCCCGGTAATTCTGGCTTACTTCGAAAGAATGCTTAGATAGGATAATGAAGTGACACTTACACGTTTTTTAACTATAGAGTATAGATTACTGATATATGAGTGGCAGTAACTTGGCATAGGATGGACTAAATGCTCATTTCGATATTTTAACGAAATATAAAAACAACTGTATTAAACTTCAACAAAGTACTGTTAAATTTTAACGAAGATAAGAAGAAAGGATATGAGACTAGAAGGTTCCGACTTCGATTTCCAGCCATCTGTTGACCACCACGCTGTAGGAGACTTATTTTTCATACACACAATCATAATGCTACGGGCAATGCGTGTGTATGAAAAAAAACGTTATTAAACATTACCAGAAATCAATTAAGCGTAATGTTATGTGAATTTCCCTATTTTACTTTAGTTTTACCCTATTTTAACTTAATCTATATTGTGCTCTAAAACTACTAATACTCTACCCGTAGGTTGGTTGTTTATATACTACATATACTAGTAATATAATGAATAATATTTCATACAATCTTTTTTACATACTTCATAATATTCACATCACATAATAGATTCGTGTATAAATAGATAATTTCCTATTATATCTGTATTAAAATGATATTTTTTATAGAAATGAGATAATCCTAGACAAAATCACATAAAAATAATAATGAATGGTAAGTAATAATGAAAACAAATTAAATGTAGTAGTTATTTGGTTAAAACATATTCTTACTTAGATAGTTAATTATCATAAATACAATAATGTATTCTTTATAACTAATTATAATAAAAGCCTAACACAAACAATCTGGAGTCGACATCCATGTGGCATGTTCAGAACGCTGACTACATTCGCGCTGAACAGCATTCGCAATTCTTCGCGTGAGATATGAACCAGTCCTCTTGTCACCAGCGGCGTCGATCAAACTAATATACCAAACTACAATATTATATTCATTTTCGTGGAATGGGATAAGAGAAAATTATTCACGTTACTTCGTATAGTGCGAGTTTATAAACATTTCTGAAAATATTTATTAAACCGAGCCTTGAATGCCGACGATGTGAGACGTTGCTCTGTGCTCAACGACTTTCGTATCATACGAAATACAGTCATTCAAATAATTACTTAAATTGTACTCAATTGGTACGTAAATATCTGATAAACCGATGTAATAAATGTTATTTTTGTATTGCGTAAGATATATAAATTTAGATCTAGGGACATTCGTTATTATATTTTAATATATTAGAATTCCTAATTTGGGTTCTTAGGGACTCTTTAGGATATTATCATGATCAGATCTCAATACTGCAACACTATCTGTACTCCAAAAATAAATGTATTTCAATGTGGTAGGTAATTCTAGAGTCGAAAACAAACAGTTCTAACATCTTCGCAACTTCATTATCACTATTCTAAGACCAAACTACGTACCATAGACAGATACTTAGATTTAAGTAAAATGTATCCTTAAAAATGTTAACTAATCTATTGACACTTATCAAATTATACATAAAGACATAAATTGTGATAAATTTTCTTTGTTTCACTGCTATTAAAACGATCATTTATTATTTAACTCCGTCAAAATGATGATGGATGATTATTGTTACACATACTTAATACATATAAAACAAATAAATAATCAATAAGATTAGTTACAAACCTATAGTTCCATATAACAACCGTAATGGTCCAATCTTTATTTATTTTCCTTCCAGTTACTTGAAAAAAATCAATGAAAGTTCAAAAAATATCAAAAAATTAACGCTCCAGTAAAATGCAACAAGTATTGTTTATTTATAGGCATTCAATGTTATCTGTTATATCAGTCGTTAACCTTTCGAGCACGTGGCCGTAGTAACTATAGTATTTTGTTGGATTTGAAGCTGTAGCTCTGAACCAAGAAAACAAAATTTGCTTCATTCAAGCTCTAGAGAAAGACAGCTAACAAAATCATTTGGCCGACGACCGAGAAGTATACATAGCTGTGAGCTATTCGTAAAATAGAACGTCGAGTTACCGAACGGAATGAGAAAGGAACACACGAGATTGTTTAAGTTAGAGCAGCTCTACCACAGTAGGTCAGAGCGTCTGCGTCGATTTTGAGCGAAAGAGAGGCAGTTATAACCTGATCAATAAGTGAGAGCGGTTATTCCGAAGGTTACATGTTTGAGCGTGGAAATTTCCACTGCCGACAATGAAACATAAATTCGCGTGATGTGGTAAATACCATTTAAGGATTTATCGATATAATGTTATAAATAAAACGTATTTATGATGGCATTTGTATTACACCATCAACATACCAATTATTATATAAATGAAGAAAGTAATTAAATAAACAAAACATAAAAGTTTATGATAACAATTTATAATGAATATTAATAAAGAAACGTTAAATATTTATTATAATAAACTCAATATTTTTCTTCACATTTAAAGTACAATAATGAAAATTGTAAAAAATAATTATAATAAAAGAGGGCTGGTTCATATCTTGTGTATCGCAAAATATTGTGATCGCCATTCAACGCGGGAATACTGCTAGTTGTTGGCACCACGCCGCATGGGCACGGCCTCCCTTTAGATTGTTCATTCAGGTTACATTATTGCAATTAAAATGTAACTTAAAGTATTATGATATCTGTTTTTTATATCAAAAATAACTCAATCACTTAAGTGCTAATCGCAACTGTTTTTGTAAATTTGTCTTACTTTTTGTAAATTTGTCTTACTATAACGCCCACAAAGTGAAATCCAAATTAGTTATTTTGCTGTAGTAAAATATTTATACTTATATTATTACTATAAGATTTTACGTCATTATTAATTATTATATACGCTATATATTTACTCATAGGATTTTACTACCAACCTATATTATTTTACTATAATGTATTGTTATAGAGAAACACTACAACTAGAAAAACATTCCGCACAATATCACTCTCAACCTACTCGAAGATTCTTGGCAATAGCCCTTTTACGTAGAGGAGTTATTATTATCCTAATGAATCAGCAGACTATGCAATTTAATCAAATAAGAGAACTTTATATATTTTTAACGGTTTATAAAAAGGTATTCTAATTTTAGAATACCTTTTATCGCTGGAACTCATTGGATTTTCACATATGTTTCTTGACCTAATGCCAATTTTGCTAATATAAATATTTAAAAAAACTAGTCGTCATTTGGTAAACTAAAAAAAAAATATTTGATTTTATATATGGATGTATAGCCATAAATTATAAAACGGTTGCAGCTTAATATTAGTCACAATTCTGAGTTAATTTCATAATTATAATTAAAGGAACTAAACTGCAAAGTGTCACATTTACAGGACTACCGGAGAATTATCACAGGATATTATATGTTGTTTATTACTTTACGTAAATTATTACGTAAATTTCATTTTAAAACAGCCATACTCACGAACTAATCCACGTATATGTGAATATTTTATAACTTCACTAAAATTTTATAACTGAACAAATTGTATTTGGTATTTTTCTTTAGCGTTTTCTTTAGGCTATAAAATATAATACTTTAAAATTAATTCGGTTAAATGATTTTCGCGCGAACATGTTAATCAACAGACTAATAGACATACAAACATTTCAAGAATTATAGACTTGGCTTCTGTATCGATTATAAATGTCATTGAATAAAAATGTGAAGAAATATTGAATTACTAAAAACAGCTCACTTAGTTTTATTATATGTATAAAAATAATAGATAGATTTTAAATCGACATCGGCATTCAAACGACCTCGACAAGTACAACACTGGGCGCGGATCCCTCGGCGTTTCGGTCGCTCGCTCGCGTCAAGTTGCAGTGAAACTTGCATAATTACTGCTAACTGTGTCGATACCCGTAACCCTTATCTATTCGAAAGAATTTATCGATTCCTATTCTTACACCACTATTGCGTACACTATATTTTATTTTATATTAAAGACGTTTGCCAGTCTTATCGTTATTAAACGATACAGTAGGTATAATATACATAGGCTATTAATAGATTCCTCTGATAATAATAGCTTAAGATATAAGGATAAAATAGCGTAAAACATGAGTATAAATTCAACTTTAACATTTTAAATTGTGTTGAATGTTAAATTTAAAAAATACTTTTCAACTTCAAAATATTTCCGACGACACGATGAAAGGATTTTGTCATGAATAAAACGTGTGTCATGTAATAATAACTTCGTTGGAATTTAGCACCGGCTCTATATTTTCGTACTTGTATCTCAATTTCTCTCCTCTCCCTTTCTTTCTGAATCTGAATCTGATGATGGAAATGAAATTATCGGTACAAGAGCTCTTAAAAACGATTAAAAGGCACAATTGTTAAATATATTACGCATAATATAAATATTTTAAAAGTATTTTAATACCGTACTTATATGACTGCGTCTCACCCATTTGTATGAAAATAAGTAGGAAATATGAATAACATATATGAAAACCTAAAATACCAAATCATGCATAGTGACTATGAATTTTATGCATGGTGTTTTTCCCTACGGACAAATATTGTTCCGTATTAATATATAGTCGTAATTAGGTAATTATCATTCACGATTACATATCGCTACTTATAATGAATGAATGAAAAATGAAAATAAATGAATATGAATATACTTATATATTATGTTAATTAAGCATTTACAAAATAAGTAAATAAATATACACCGTCCTTGTTATTTTATATGTGGTATGATTATTTCATATATACAACAAGACAATCTGAAAAATGCGTTTTTTTGCGATAATCTACAAAAATCTTGTTAATCTTCTGCGAGACTGACCCAAAATTTCTAATAGTCTGACTTTATCGTGTAATAAAAAAGCGATTACTATTTTGTCTAGGAATCTGTGCGCAGGCCAACAGCGGTATGCAGGACGTTTGAACAGATTTGAAATTGTAAATAGAATCAAATCAAAATTGTATTTTACGAGAAACAAACCTCGTCTTTATCGGTCATTCATTCATTTAAATAGAAGTTTGGCTTATCTTTAAATTGAGGAAACCGTTTGAACTAAAAACTAAATGTCACGTAAACTCGTAATTTGTGCTAATTTTCGTATTTTTCAAAACGATCCAAGTTCAAGACGTATTGAGAGTTCCGTATTTAACTGGTTCCTTTTTTATAAAATACTTTAATTTATTTCTATATCCTTAGTTTGCTTCTCACATTTATACCATTTTATTTATATTTTGTTGTTTTCATTCCGTTTGCAGTTGACAGATAGTACAGCAGATTTTTCAGAGTCTAGTCTTTAGGTGGAATTTCTATTCTATATGTTCTTGCTTCCCACAGTCCACTTTAATGGAATGGAATAATGGAAGGGCCATAACAAAAGAAAATGTAGCGTAGCTTGGGCGCGTCACAATTACCTAAAACTCCTTCGGCACTCCTTTTCCGGTTTAGAATATAGACATAGACAAAATGTGCTCTTGACTGAAAAGTATGAGATAGAGAGAGAGTAACTGAATTTAAATCTAGTGATGGAGTTCAGATACCCTCTCAGTCTGTTGTACGACAAAACCATGGAGCACTGTGGTTCTCATGCGACACGGCGCGATTCAGTGCGATGCGATATGATACGATACAAAGAAATGTAGTTTATTACATATAATGAATTAGTAGAGAAACATTTATATATTTCACAGCTTAGTTTAATAATTAAAGATCCATACTCCTGCCATAATTGAGTTTGGTTACAGATTTTCAAGGGCAACAGTGACCACCCAACTGCGTTGCTTGCGCGAATCCTACTTACATAAAGTAGAAAAATCTGATTGTTTTAACTTCCAACTGACTTAAAAGTAGGTGACAAGTACTACAAAACCACATAACCATAACTAACTGGCATAAAAATGCGCAGAATGTAGTATTCCTTATCGCTACTACCGAGAAAGGAAATTAAATATTCATGTTTTACATTTTACCGATATAGTAAAACAGCTTCCATACCTAGTATAGCAATAAATACGTATCTAACAAACTTTATATCGTTATAAAATAGAACAGTACGCGTACGACCCTATGTTTAGTAGTTACCGCCTATGGACAGTTTTAACTTACTTCGTATAAAACTAACATTTTACTTAAGGATAGCCACAAATTGTGTTGCCAAAAACTGATTTATTCTATAATCCTAACTCATACTACTCTTGAAGACTGATATGGAACACCTCTATAAATTTCACAAGCCTTAAAATACAATACACATATAACCTGTAGTTACGAGTATAAGGCGTAGAAGTCGTACCCTTAATTAAATACGTTATATTACTCTGAAAAACTAATATGGTAGCCCTATATCAATGTAAAAACAAGCCTTAAAAGTGTATATAAAAGATTTAATACACATATACCCTGTTATGAGAGGCGTGGAAGTCATACCGTCGCCGAAAACCTTCAAACAGTTTCCCACTTCTAATATGGGAAGATTATCCGGTACCCATGAGTACAATTCATCTGAGCCAGTAATAGCTTTGTAAGTTGAACAATCGTAATGTATTTAAACCTACACCACAACAGTATGTTACATACATACAAAGGAAGGTCAGGTATTTATTGTATCCTATAATCATGTAAATAACACGTAAATCAATGATCAGATCAGATGATACGCATACTAAGATGTTGTTTACATGAAATAATGTATTAAAAGGTGCGTTACACGTAAACAATGCATTTCAAAATCCAAATCAAAATATTTTTATTCAAAGTAGATTCTTTACACAACTCTTTTTGAACCTCAATAGACTGACTCGTAAGGTGTTTAGTTTTAGAGAAAGGCGACGACCAAAACACACGTCTTTTCTAGCTTTGAAAAAGTCACATAATAACTTAAATTAATGGAGCAATTGGAGCTGGAATCGTTTCAGACCATATGTGTTTATCATTTTATAATACGCCTTTTCACGGTGTTGCGCTATAGTGTTTGTTTAATAAACAAATAACTAATAACATAATAACTTCTTTTTTAAAATATTGAGGTCGTTCTGATTTTTATTGTAGTAGCGTATACGACTTTTATTCATTTAGTAGACTAAAGTTAAACCTTTTGAGTTCTAAGATATGACTCGTATTCAGTCGTAAAATAGAAGTAAGGTAGTAATGACGTGATAATGATGATGATTAAATATTGCAGTTAGTCGCGTGAGTTATCGTGTGTGTTCGTAAATAAAGCGAGGATGCATACAATTATACATTATATGTACATAGTAGAAATATACTTGTAAATAAAGATAGGTCAGTAATGTTGGTTCATACGAAGCGTGTCTTCTATATTACTTCTATTCTATTAGTGGAGACTTGACTCATGTCATTTGTATATACAATATTGCCGTATAGTGAAACGTTAAAGACGCTTCTTCATTTAGTTTATGGTAATGATTTTAATAGACTTTCGAAAAGAAAGAAGGTTATCTATTCGTCTTAATATCTATTTCTTATTTAATTATTTTATGTATGTTCAGCGATAATTCCTTACCGATCCGATCCGAACCGATCTTGATGGATTTGAAGGAAGGATTTTCATTTGTGGTCCCATTAAAATTGGGTGAAGTTCTAATGATGGGATCTATGACATAATAATCATTATCAATCAGATTTTTTTTTAAATAAAAGGGGCCTTATTGATAAGATAACAAATAAATATGAAGTTTCAAAATCGTGAAACAACACATTTTGCTTTTGAAAATAAACCTAAACTATAGGTTTATTAATTAGTTAGTTATATTAAATTATGAAAACCAATATTTAGAACATAATTATTATAACAAAAAAAAACTTAAAAATAAAATGCTGCATCCACATTACTGTCCTTAGGATGAGTTCCCAGAAAACTGGAAATATTACCTCGTTGAATAGCTAAACTAATTCTTTGACCGAGGTAAGTGCTCTCTGGTCGTTCGTTGACTCTATCAACTATATGGACAGGTGCTTGAAAAATAATTTCGTACCAAAAAAGCTAGCTGCATTCCCGCGTTGAATAGCAATCGCAATTCTCATCGAGAGATATGAATCAGCCCTCTCGTCACTGGCGGCGTCAAACGTCGAATTAATTGTTTAAAATTTTTTTCGGCACTAGGACCGCACGGAGCAAAGATTGCAAGGCCAAGCGGAACAAACATATAATCAATGCTTAGTGGTATATATTTGCTTGGCTTCTTCAATCAATGATCAATGTTTTAGTTGCGATGTATATAGGATTATTTGGATTATCTCATGCAAGTATATACTGGTATTTTAATTTTAGACAGTGCAATGGAAATTATAGTAAAAGTACGATTCGCTATACTAATCCACCATAAAGCGTGTGCATAATAATACTTGGAAGTCATTTCTATAAGCTATTAGGTGTTTTTATTCTCAATTTACAATGCAATAGTGATATTTACAAATAAAATAATACTGCAGTTTTTGCTTTCACTTATCTTAATTTAGCTTGATCGTTTTGAGATGTAAGCATGTTGTTCCAACTTTAAGGAGCTGATTCATTCGGCCTTGTCGCTTTCTACTTTATGGTTCTGCCAATGTTCACTTACTTAATGTGTTTTAATATACGTCTAAAATAGAATAAAATATTACTATATTTTAGAATTTTATTCCATTGTTAGCTCAATACACCTAATTTATTCCTTGCACGGTTTTTGAGAATCTAGTGTTCCATCTTTTAGTTTTTTACATTTCCATTTTCTAACTTTTTTTTTCTAATGATGAGGTAAAGATGAATCCCTGGTTACTTTTTAAGATATCTTAAAATTTTGTTACAGTAGTCATTACAGAAACAATTATCTTTTATTGTTATTCTAGAAAAAAAAACTATTATCAACTTTACATCAAATACTATATTTTATTTTTTCTTATTACTTATTTTCAAAGTTTTTGTGGAGTGGAACCATAATTTGAGCAGTGAGGTACCTTCGCCACCGTCGTGGAGAAATTATCATCGTATTCAAGCAACTCTTGTGTTTTTGATTAAAAAAATAAATTACTCGACCACATTTACAACAGAGGCGATCATCTTCAGTCTGGGCCTGATGAAATGAGAACTAATGGATATCATGTACAAATATATTTATAACATTTATATTACTGACGGCCATATACATAATTATATTCAACGTCAGTGATAGTGGCAGTAGAGTGCCAGAGTGCACTAACAGGACTAATATGTACATGCAATCACACGATATAAACATTCAGTTATTCATAATTTCATCATCCTATCTTCAGGAATAGCAACGTAGGCATTTTTCTAACATGTATACATATAAGAATTCAATCTTGTTTGAGGTCGGATGTAGATCTTCATGGGCTGCCGCAAACATTAAATATCAGGTGACTTAGATTCACTTCTGTTTCTCTTATAATATAAAAAATTATAGCTTATGTATTTTTAGCATTGACAGTGGAATTAATTTCGCATTTATAGGAGATGGTCATCTCCAAGGGCGGTAGCGAAAGCGGTATTTATCGGGACGAGTAAGTAAATGAAAATCAAAAATTAAAACAGAATAGAACAAAATATATCACACTATTACAATGATAAAATGTTAACTAAATACTCCAGTTTTATGCAAAATGAAATATAGATTCGCATTTCCATATATAATTTATTGAGAGAAAAATATTTTTTAAGAGTACCTATTTTTTTTTTATTTGTACTACTCAAAGTAAATTGTTCTAAAAAATAAACGCACATTTATACATATCTTATTAAAATATACATATATTTAAATAATATTTAACTTATAATAATTATTTAAAAGCCTTAAATAAACAATAGGGAGACCGTGCCCATACAGCATGATGCCAAGAAAAGCGATCGCAGTACTCTGTGGGAGATATGAATCAACCCTCTTGTATTCGGCAGCGTCGATCAAACGTGAGACAATTTTTTTTAAATAGGCAAGAAATGCAATCGAAATAAACCCATAAATTTTCAATACAGTGCTTTTATCCTTTGGTTGTAATTTTAAAGTTTCACATACTTTTCATTCGCTGCAGAAATCTTTCAAACATCACGTTTTAAAAAATTGGGCCCGCAATGTGTGGAATCGAAGTGCACTCCCTCACAGCTGAGCAAGTGTGATTATTTTGCGTACTGAGTGGTCGTCGGTTACGAGTTCAATGACCCGCTAGTGTGGCTTTCTATTTCGTGTCTCCCTATCGCTATTCGCTATACCGATGGAACACCTCTCGCAAAACGTGACGGCTTACGTCACTCGAACAAACGTTTACAAAACCCAAAAGAGGGACCAAACTTATTCTAAAAAAGAATTGCACGTGTCTTCACGACATAAATGAAATACGTACCTATAGAAGAACTCTATTTTTGGAATTGATATGAGAATTAGAAATATTTGAGGTATAGACTTGGAAAATCTGTAATTGCTTTATATAGTACTAGCGACTCGGTCCAGATTTGCTCGGGTAATACAGTTCATATTTACTTACATTATTTTTCTTTCATACATTCATCCAGACATTACCTAGTAGCGAAAACTAACTGAAACTTCTATTTCTAACTAACTATTCATTTTCTCATCCAGTTTAAAAAAAAAACTTATTATGTACCAAAATCTGTTTCAGGAATCACGCAACCTGTAGATGAAAACTGTGATCTGTCCAGTATTTTTAGAGTTTATCACGAACAGACAGACAGACAAACGCGAATGGGGTCTTTGTTTTATAATGTTTAGAGATTTACCAATTCCCTACTATGGAAGCTAAGTCGAGAAACAAAAAATGCTCGGGACCAAATTTGACATTTAAATGGTAGGTTTAAATCTGTAATCCCACATACTTTGCAGTAGAACAACTTTTCTGATTGAGTTACAGAGATGTGGTTAGTCATATCAGATGCTTAAACGGAGACAAATGCAGTTTTCAGCTTTAAGAAAGCACTTAATTACGACCTCGGATACGACTTTAGGCCTGTTTCAAGTTAGATTTGAATGTCCTTGAGCTGTGACAACCACTTATCATAACTTGAATGTAACACTTAACATCTTCAAGGACATCTTTAGTAAAAGGTGAAAGACAAATGTGTTTTGAAAGGAAGCCAAAGTAATCTTTTAACATCAGATCGTCTGCATGTTAGTGGCTACTTTTATAACCAGGCATTCCAAATCCCTATCCTGTAAATTCTGAGTATTTCCTATAAATGAGGCTATAACGTATAATCGATCTAGATTGTATTAGCAGTTTACGTCCTCTAAACTTGTTAAAATCGGGCACGTGGTGAGCAAGGCCGAATCACACCTATTCATTGCCGAGAACGTGTTCTTCACCTTTTTTGCAGTCACAGTACACTTCGATGGTCAATGAAAATCCAATCTTATGTACATGTGTTAAATTTCAATTTTATTTGTGACCGCTTTCAAAGCGCAACCGACTACAATTTCTTTGTCAATTGAAAAGCAAGCTTGTGTTCATAACCATAAGGTTTATTTTTGTCATAGTATAGTTATGCAAGTCAATATGTTTCCAGTATATGCGAGTGTCTGTACATTGTCTGGATTTCGTCTGCGTCGACATAAAAAAATATAGTAGGTAGGAATTGGAATATGCTATTGCATTTAAATATCTAATATGTGATGAAACTATTCCCACCACAAGCCTCCATCATATTGATTATGGTAGAACCAGAGCTCGACTGGGGAGGTACCGCTGCCGCCCTTATAAAACGCGAAAAAATTCTTCTGCTTTGCTTGAATAGATGAGGTTGCCATATTAGTGACGAGACGTCTTCAGGACAAGCAACGCATTTGCTTACGACCTCATATAGGACTTATGTCCTATATGAGATAACATGTCTATAGACTGCAATCACTACTTAATAGGTAGCTTGCGTCCTCGTTTGCTACTCTCCTCACATAATTTGGACATGATAGCAGCAGTGTTGTGTTCATGTGTTTTGGTTTGAAGGGTAAGTCGAATGACGACGCTGCCGGTGACAGAAGGGTTGATTCATATCTCGCGCCGAGAATTGTGATTGCTATCCAGCGCGGGAATGCAGCTAGTGTTCTTGGAACCACATGGGCCGCATGGGCACGGATACCCTTTAGATTGTTTAGATTAGGTTTTTATTGTAATTAGTTTTAAGATTTTCATCATAGTAAATATATTATTAAAGTCGGTTGTCCAGGGATGATTAAATTTCGAACACTTACCTACTGGGTACCCAATATATTATCTAATCGAGTCGTTTAGAAATTATCGTAATTATCCGATGAATATAGACGTTTTCAGCATTTGTTTAATGATAATTTGATTGGAAATGACGTATGAACTTGCCCACCAACATAACTCATCATATTGACGGAAATCTCTTTATCCATATCATAATTGAAGTTGTGTGTGAGCACACATGCGAACATAAATAGACATAATTATATTATGTGGTGCATTTTTTATAAATTAGCTATAAATTGTATGCTACAAAAAACACGGGATCTGGCGAATGTTAACATCAGATCATGCGAGAGGAGCTTTTTTTAAATAAAAGCAAATAAGAAAATACTATATATTTCAAAGAAAAACCGTAAATCGTACTTTTACTATAATCGTATTTTTTGATCAGTAAAAGAGTGTCACTCTAATAAAAACTATGTGTTAATAAAAGCAGATTAACGAAACGGAAATAAACAAAAGAAGAAATAGAAATAGAGGTAAAAGTAGAGATGAATTATAATGTTTATCACTCCTAGGATTCGGTAGGGGCAAATTATTTAAGTACATATCCCTAACACATAAGTATTTCAAAAATGTTAATTATATAAGTAATGGTTTTTTAAAAGTGTTTTTATTAATTTTATGTGTCCAAATTACGTTATGTAAATGATATCTTTAAAATGTTAACGAGATGACCCAAAAGGTTAATTGCTTTTTTATACAATTATTGAATATATTAAGAGTTTATGAGTAGTTTTTCTGGTTTCAAGGATATAAACTAAAATATTAATTTGGAATCGCAGCAGTATTGCGTTCGAATTTAGTGAACGTAAAATAGATTCTTGGCTTTTACACGAGAATGGAGTTTAAACCTTTGACATTTCGGAACTTTGCGCGTATTAGAAATTTTATCTAGAAAACCTGAAACCTGTATTATCTGAGAGTTCTTCAAAAAGTTTATAAATAAGTGCAAATCTACCAATCCGCGCTTACCTAGTATGGCCGATTTACCTAGTATGGTTTAACACATTGGTTTCATACATGGTTTAATACATGTGCATAATTGTTCTCAACCTGAGGCGTAACTTAGCAATGTGATAGAAATAATTTGACTCTCATGAGGGTCATAAAAAAAACTTCAATCGCAGTGAAAGTCATATATGTATTGTAAATAAATTATTTGGCCTGACTAACGTCAAGAACATCAATTTTGGAAGCTTCGGTAAATATAACAATTACCTTTATAAAACGGGGCCAAAAACAAAATTCACATTTTAAACTAATATCATCACGGAATTTGTACATTTTACTATGTAACGGGTACTCACGATTAACTAGTAATGAATAAACGTTAATCCTGAGTACCGGTTATATACATAATAAAATGAAATTCATTTTATCAGAGAATTGGCGCGCAAAAAGTATTTTAACTCTTGTTTTACGTATTTATTTTACTACAAACAACGTAGTTTTGACTCCGATCCAATTAATGATTAGTTTAAAACATTGCAAGGTCGTTGCATATCACATCATGCAACAAGTGCATGGAGCATCGCTTACTTATTGTTATCGAGTGTTATTTAAAACGTCAATACATACCATAATGCGTAATTTACTAGCATCGTTTGGTGCCAATGTTCAAATAATTTCAGGATGAATTACTTGCTATTGTTTTACTCAGAGAAAAATAATTTGTATGTGTTCAGCACTGACTGCAGATCTTGAAGCAATAAATCGATGGAACAGATTTAATTGAAAGCTAGATAATTTCTAATAGATCCGAGTGCTATTGTATTATAGTCGTTGTAAATAATTCTGCTGTAACTATCACAGGAATTCCTCTAGGAATTATAACTTTTATACTGATAAGGTGCTATATTTTTACAAAACTTAATGTTTACACATTAATACATTAAGTTATAGTTACAAAAAATAATAATGTATATGTAAACATTACCCGCTCTGTTAGCTCACACTACAACTTAATAAAACCTAATTTATTAATATGACATAAAATATATAATAATAACAATGGGATCTTCTAATAATGACAAAGGGAAACCCCACTAATCAATAACGTGATAATTTTTCGTACACATCTATGGCATAATTCGTTTCAGTGCAAAAGGATTTGTTTTCGTGTTTTGTAATAAATACTAAAAAAGTAATATAATTTCCTATGTTCACGTATGTTCAATTCGACACAAAAACACAAGCATCTCAATTTCGAACGAGATATCTAAATAAAATACATACCACTCCTTATATTTAGATATATCGTTCTTAATATAAGTTTTCTCAAACACCAATTCTAATAAACATATTACGTTTTAAAATAGTATGCAAATGACTCATTCCTAGCCCACACAATCTGTTATAATAGTGCGACGGTTATTTAAAGTTTGCGATTAAATTCCTAATGAAATTAGCGATTCAAGAATAAATTTGTTCTTCGGTGTTATTATTAAAATACTTTATTTGTATCATGTTCTCTAGATATACAATTCTATATCAAACTACTATTTTTGGCGATATTGTGTTTCTTGCTACAATCTTACCACATCAACTCGACACTGTTCAGTGTTATACAATATATGCTGTAAAGTAAATGATTGTATGACCCAATGAATAAATATTGACACAATTATTACCCTAAATACGAGTAAAACTAAGTAAAATATATAATAAAAATAACTCAAATATGTACCAACAAACAAAATGTACGGCTTAAATTGGCGGCCTAACTACTATTTGAGTAAATAATTTTAGTTAATCTTACCTTCACTTGTAGTTATTTACTAACTTAAACTTTAATTTATTTGATTGTGTCTAATTACTCAACTACTATTGTCAGACAAGCTTGTTACTTGATATATCAAGTAACAAAAGATATATCTTTGAAAGTTATATAATTAATCAGAAAGATCTATTAAAATAAATCTGAATTCTTAATGAAAAGACGACAGTATTGTGTTTTTGCTTTTCTTAATAAGGCATTTTAAAAATAAAAACAGATAGCTAAAATGGCGCTTAATATAAAATACCACTTTTGTAAGAGCTACCTCCCCTCGCTGAAATGCTTATAAACATGACGTAAAGGAAGAGAATGAGGTAGGTTTCACGGGTCTATTAACATGGATCGTATCGCCTGAAACTAATTAATGTATGGAGTGGCTGCCATCTGGGATCGGATGCTACGAGAGTGAGCCAGTTTAATGTCCTCGCCGTAATTGGCAATTTTGAATTTTCCTGTTTATTCTTCTTTAACAAGCAGCGGTTTTAATTGGAAGATTATTATTATGATACTATAGAAATATAGAATGAGGTTCATATATAGCTTTGCGGATTTCTTTTTATTTAAGTAACAAACAAACATCAATGCATCTAATGGTAAGTGGTCACTACTACCAATGGACTTCTGTAAGTAACTCCATATAGAACAAAACTCTCACCTGAAAGCGATCACAGAAGCGTTGCTACTCCTGGGGACTAAGACAGTAGCCTCATATGTAAGTGAACTAGCAAAGTCTTTCCATTGAAACAAGAATTTTCACGCCAGAATTGGGTGCAGCGTTAGTACCGGCCCGGTTGAACCATAGAAGTTATATCATCTTGTATTATCCGTATTGATTATCCGTATTCGGAATGTAAGTTTATGAGCCTGACGTCTCCTAGGGGACGAGCCGTCTTTGAGAAAAATGAGTCGAAGGATTTTTGTTCGCTCTAATAAGATTATAGAAGGCTTAATTTTTAATGGTCGAACGAATTAATAAAATAAGTTTATGATGAAGACAGATGGATAATACTTTAATCGTTTGTAAGTTATATAAAAGTATTAACATATAAATATCATAAGTACATAGAGATTTTTCGTAAAATCAAATTTAATTATCAACTCTTTTGAAGTGCACTATAAAAATAGTTAACATTACAAATATATGAATGTATATTTTATGTATACTTTATATATGTATAGTTTTTAATTTAGATATATATATAGTAAAAGTCTTGTTCATATACTGACGTACTCATTTTTATCTATTTTAATGGCATATTAATACGTGAACATTGAATGTTCTCCTAAAATGTTAAATATTTTACATAAAAGCAGGGGAATGTAACTTATTTATACGACAAATAAAATAAAAAAATATAAAACAAGGGAATTGAAACATACAGAATCAAACTCACTAAAGTTAGAGGTTGAATTCATAGTAGAGGTCTATTAACATGAAAATTATAGGCAAGCCAAAATTAGAATAATACAATGGTGGTCATATTTTGACCACAGACAGTACTACGACAAAAATCTTAACCTTTAAGTTATCTAAGTTTTATCGAAAGATACAAACAATATCAAAGACATCAGAAAAACATTGTAAAGATATTGCATTGTCAACATGACATGTTTTGATAACGTTAATACAGCAAGCAAATTATGCGTATCAAGTAGGTCAAGGCTTTCCTTTTTCCACTCAGTATCACATGTGCGTTCCCACGGCCTTCTAAAAATCTGTCCCTTAATTAAAGTTATTGTAAGTGAAACAAAACATTTTAGGGAAATTTTATAGGATACTAGCTTGCAATGTATATTTACATACGTTTGTTGTTTAGAATACAAGTTGACGTGATAATTATATTTTTTTGCTTCTACTCTCTACTACAGAAATTGTTCTATGTTTTTGAATTGTAGAAGTTGATGTCATAACTCACTCGGTTATAGGCCTAAATTTATGTTGTATATGTTAAGTAGCATTTATATTTTTCTATTTAAATAATATACTGATAATATTTTCTTCGGAGCAATCCGGTAGTTACACGTATAAGGCAGGCTTCCAGTAATTATAGATTAAAATAAACACGTGCGAACAATGATTTGATTCTTAATTGTAGTGTGAGACACACGTGGCTCCGCCGTGTACGTACATAATACACGAATAAATCATACAAGATTAGTAAGAAATCTCAGTTGTATTTTTCATGATTTTCCGAGTCCCATGAGTATGGTTCAGCAATAATAAAGTTAAAAGTAAAGGTTATCATCTTAAGAACGTTCCATAGGTAGTTGAGCATGAGTTTCCTCCCAGAACGAGAAAGATTAGTCTATAGTCATCGCCGCTTGCCAAGTATGGTAGACATCGCAACCTTTAGGAACTTTATAAAAAAAACTCACAGGCATTCGGGTTTCTGTGCGATATTTTCCTGCAATATTAAACAAACTATAATTAAGTTATCATAACTTTGAAAATCAGAGATGCGTTCCAGAGATTCAAACCCCGAAGCCGAGCCAGTTGGCTTAAGGACTAGGTTATCACAACTTAAAGTACGCCTTTCTCTACATTAGACTGTTGAGCGTCCAGTTGAGTAGAGCGGTAGACACAAATCAATACATAGTCAAATTAATACTTCATGTAGCGCATATAGTACAAGGCCTCTTCGATAGTACCTGGGTTCAGTCCATCTCACTAATGTTGTGATCGATAACTCTATTATTGCGTATTATGACGTGTCAAGGTAAGCTGTCTGTATATAATAGTTACAAATACAAATGAACTGAAAAGATTGAAAACTAATATAATTATTGCCAAATAAATATATGATTTCGATAATCTAGTTTACTTCAAATACGTTTGGGTTAAAAAAAATAGAAACAGAAAATATAAACTCGATATTACCTTTACTAAATATTTACAGATAACACCCACTTCGAGATCCAACTCTGTTCTATTTAAAACATATCAACAATAATCCGGATTTTCTATTGTATGATAAAGAACTAAGTATTAAAGTTCGGCAAGGTTCGGCAAGACTATATAAAAACAAAGGCTTAATTGTTTTAAATATCCCAATCAATTTCCAATAGGTAATAAGGTTGGCAACACAAAGTAGGTATACCTTGTATCTATAAATACTACGTTCACACTTCGTACGTAAGCATGCATCGGTAAATTTTATATGAAATTTACTGTACTCGCATTTTCATACTTGAGATTCTCGTTTAATGGCAGTGAACATTTAATCTCGTAAATAAATATTTCACCTGTAATGTAAAGCATGCATGTCTAACACGTCTATTTATAATACTTTAATGCATGCTTAGGCTCGTTAGTTTAGTAGCGTCTACTGATATTGAGTAGTGACTTAACTTTGTGCAAATTTATATTTTAATCTAATATCATTGCGAAATTCATCCATTTTACTATATCACCGGTACATACTCGTACGATTAACAAAAGATTTCGAAGGTTAAATTGTGTAAAGTTAAAGTGTGTGTGTAACACTTTAAGTTTACATAATTTAATTTAGTTACATAGTTACATGTATCAGGTAAACTTAATTGTAGGAGAGGTACAAACATATTTCTTCTTCATCGTAAAGTATTTCTACGCGAACCACTTTAAATGTAATAGAAATCATAAGAACTACATAATGTTGTAGAAAACACAATAAACATTTCACTAGGAATATTAAACGCTTTTAAAAATGAGAGTACAAAATGAAAGTACCAAGGATATTTTAATCTTTTACAGGCTTGTGCCAGATGAACTTGGTTACGGTATCACGTACATCGACACGTGCCGCGGTTTATTTTAAAAACTCTTGAAAAAATTCGCCAACCAGAGGAAGCCAACTCCGTGCCAACTTCCCATCGTTATAAAAAATAAATATTGCCTACGCTTCAAAGCAGAATATATTTACTTCTGTTTGCCTATTATATTAAAAAAGTAAAACAATAGGTATGATTAACGTTGAATAATAAATAGTAAACAACTACAACAACATCAATTTTAATTTCGTAGTTGACAATAGTACTGTTTTATTGTACCGATATTTCTGTTTCAAGAAACAAGTACCACAGCCGCCCTCATAATCCGTCGTAAAGCATTACTTGTGTGTCAGTTGGAGAGGTGCGATCGCCGGTTACACTTTGAAGCGAGACGACCATCTTAGTCCTCAAGGGTGGTAACGCATCTACGTTCGAGCTCAGACAGTATTTCGGTCGTTTTTGTGGTTGTACGTGGATGTCTATGGGATGCAACTACTTAACATCAGGTGTTTTGCATGCTCGTTTGTTGCTCTTCTCACATAAAAAATACAACACACGTACACGTATTATTTGTATATTAATATAAGTTTAATATATTCTCTTGAATCACTTTCTTATTCTTTTTGTGCTGCGTAGGTACTACTACTCTAGGCCATGGCAGATTGTCCTCTTATTTGTTATTTATATTTTCCGCGTGTGCGACGGTCCGTCTAGGTCACAAGTAGAGATGTATTTACCAGTATTTCTATTTATATTTTTGCGGATGTCCTCTAAGATAAAACGGCTAAATTTGCTTTTGAGATGAGACCTTGTTGCAAATTAAAATAGGTTTTATGTATAGTACTCCGTAAATATGTCGCCTCCAAAAATTTAATAATTATGAGCTTTTAAGTCAGTATTTTTAACATGGTTTGTAAATACTTAAATATCACGTGACCGGCATCTCTCTCTCTCTCTCTCTCTCTACTTTCGATTTATCTATAGAAACTCTGCATATATCGGACTAGCATAACATTACAATATATGTATGTGTTGTCGCTCTCAAGAAAAATAGGGTAGTTGCGCTAAGAATAAGGTAGATTGGAAAAAAATGTTGACATCGAATCGGATGACATCACTTGATCGCCCCACCTGCCTATTTCGTTTTACCTGAACTTATTATAAAAAATATGATATATTCGGATGCGTCGCGGTACATGAACAGTTCTCTGTTCCTGGCCCTTTCTACTGTCATTTAGCGATGTGATTGTTATTATGATTGTAACAATAGATTGCCGTAATTGTTTAATGGAATAAGTCACTAACTATATATTGGGTTAAATCCATGCAGTATCGTTTCTGATGCCCGAAGCGCCCCCTGTATTTCTATATGTGCTCTGTTCTCTCATGTTCTTATATATGCATAAGTACCTATAACTGCTGCTACTGCTAAAGGTTGATCGATTTGGTAGGTTTTGAAAGTAGTGAAATTACTCCCACATATAATACTGCTTTATAATACTATGCATCACTCGTGTGGTCTTATTTAAAGGTCACAAACTAATAACAGGCAAAATGATATCATACAACTAAATTGTGAAAAGGACTTCAAAGTATTTCTTATGTGAGTCGCAAACGAGCATAGGCAGACAGGGCACATAATGAAAAAGTCACCATCGCCAATAGGCACAGCCGGCTTTGAAGGAAAGCTTTGCACCTTTTTAGAAAAGCACCATGCCATATCGTTCAGGGAATGCCTCAAGAGGAAGTTCTTGCTACATCTTGCGTGTATGTGGTATAAATAAACGTACAAACCGAACTATGGGAAACCGCCACCATCGGTGAGTGGTGCGGTGAAGAAGGGCACATTAGTTAAGCAGTAGATGCAACCTATAAACATCCACATGCAACCTCAAACAGGGCTGAGGTCCTGTCCGAGGTCGAACATAGTTATGTTGCTACTATTGCGTACTAAATGTAGATGGCAACCACACTTCTCCGACCGAAACATTATTTATATACATATAAACACAATATTTGCTTCACAGCATAGTTCTGCCATCTGTCTAAAGTTAACGTCATATTTTATTTAGTCCATAATAGGATTTCGTAACACGTGTCCATTAGTTGTAATATAGTGATATTACAACTAATGGACCGTCAGGAGGGCTGTATTGTTTGTCGGTTCGTTTCTTTCTTTTATCATATAACATATAAAACAATTTTAATGCGTCAGTACGTCCTCTATTCACAATAACACTTCCGACACAAACATGGCCTGTCCTTGGCCGGATGACCTAAATATATTTAAGGCCGTATACAAGGATGATAGGAACCTGATATGCTGAGGGGAAGCTGGCTGAAAGCCAAGCTGAATAAACTTTTTAATTCAATATATTTGTAAAAGTAATCTTACGTAGAAGTAGCAGTTGTTACATTTAATTTTATTCCATATTTTATTCATTAACCATACATTAGTGCAAAATATATTATTTTATTATATATTTATTTCTTTACAAAACCTTTTAATGGTCACTGCTGCAGAAAAATATGGCAACAACGCTATTTGATTCTCTCTACTACTTTCTACTACCTATTTTTGAAGTAATGTACGAATTAGATATTAATAAGTGAAAGAAATATTACGAGAAAACCTGCCAATCTCACTTGTTCAGATAGGTGGATTATGATCTAACCTTCGTAGTCCGAGAGGATACCTGAGCAGCACAAGTACAATAATATCTCGATGATGAAAAGACATTGCTTTATACTACACATGCCAGGCATGGCAATACTTTCATCAATTAATATGAGTACAAATAAACCGTTGCTAAGTAAAAGGAATTAGTGATAGGAATCACAATAAAGAGTGATATATGGGCCTTGATTTAACAACTTCTTATAGAATTAGTTAAATAATGTTCTTAGACTATGGCATTTATCTAATAACTTAATTACACGCTCAAAGACCCTTTTCTACGTCACACAAAACTATGCACATTAATTCGCTCAAAACATCATAACATTTTCCCGTTTACGCGGCTTCGCACATTAATCAGTCGTTCAACTAATTTAAGTTGGCACAGAGCAGTTATCTGCGTTATATCCACATCCACAAGAATTTCCTAACTACGAGCGGGCTTGTTACTGCGGATTACTAAAGTTTGTGAATAGTTTGTTTGGGAAGTATTATCAATCAGATTTATAACAGAATTCCCTTCAATGAATTCCTGCTTGTTCGCTCTAGTTAATCCGATAGTCTAAACAGATATCGTTGTAAATACTTATATGCATATATAAATAAAAATATAGAGCATGTAACTATGAATTTGGTATATGATTTTGTAGATTGAAATAATTTATTATGTTATAGTTTTCTCTTAATACCATTACAACCTATTAACTTAATCAATCCATAACATAACCATATTTTTCCTGCTGCTCTTATGTAAAGTTGAATGATAGAGAATACATTTAACATTAAATCCACGGTTCATCTTTTTAAATCGACTTCAAAGAGGAGGAGGCTTTAGGTTTGCTTTCATTTACATTTAGATACTTTTAATAGAGTCCAAAACATTACCCTGATTAGCATTAAGCAGGAATATGCTGTTACCAACTACTCAATAGTCCCACAACAGATATGGCATATTGTAGTAAATCTATACATTATAATTATTAATATTTATTAATAATTACTAATTAGCATTATTATTTACTTTTGTGTTAATTTAGCAATTTTAAATGTAATTGGTAGATATTTGTCAGGTGACATTACTGTGGTCGCGGGGCAGCGTTAAGGAGGAGCTTCCGGAAGGTTAGCGGATCGATGATGATGATAGACCTTCACCT
>DWON01000088.1:0-47424 GCA_018251015.1 Phocides pigmalion okeechobee
CATGCAGGCCACTTGATGTTAAGTGGTCACTGCAGCCCATGGACAACCACGTCCAATCTCAAATAGAACAAAAGTTCTTTTAAAGGATGGACGCGGATGCGTTCTTACTCTTGAAGACTAAGAGGGTCGCCTCCAATAATGTGTATCCGGCAACCACACCTCCCCAACCGAAACACAATACATGAATTATGAGGGTGGCGGTGGTGCCGCCCCGGGCGAGCTCTAACGGCTCTACCACCTTAAGCGAAATGGAGTTAATTAAATTAACAAGTACTTAAAATCAAGGAGCAGATACCCGCAGATAATGTAGAGAATACAAATATATTCAAATAGGATTTAACATCACTGTAATCTATTTTGGCCGTAAAAATATAAGACTGTACAATCATTAGAATAAGTAGGAGCCTTCTTTGTATGAAGATGTAATAACATCCGTTATTACTCTAAATTCTATCTGTTTATAGGTACATAGAAGAATAAGGTGACTGAACGACGTATAGATCAATGCACATCCAGAACCCTTGAACCCAGATTCTGCAGATAGGTTGTTTATACAGGCTAAGAAGTAAGAAAGGAATTTCGGAAATTCCACGCTCATCAGGGGTAAATGCGGGTTAAAAAGTATTTATTTTTATATCGACTACTGCAAGAGCAAAGCTACGGATATAAGCTAGGCTATAAATATACTCCAACCTTTACAACATGTAGTATCAAAAAGAGATGAAAAGGAATCTGATATCGAAAATAAACAATTTCTAAAATATAAAACTCTTTTAATGATTAAATACCGAAACCGCAACCGCGGGCTCTCACGTTATAAAGAACGGCTCGTTATCAACAGTCTGCTAAGCTTATTTTTAAGCGGCTTATGGCGGTTTATTAGTCTTTAATACAATTAATACTTACGTCAAAAACAAAACGATAATTTTACACGGTTATTTCTAAATGTTACATAGATTATTTTAATTGAAGGAAACTTTTGCTAAATTAAAATTATATATCACAATTCATTATTTGTTGTAGTTGTAGTTTCATTTTTCAAATAAAGTGTGTCCGTTTCCTACATCATCCTACATGATCTTGTCCTACTAAATTTTTAGTTGTTATAAAGGCATAATACATACAATAGCCACGGATCGAAACTATACGACAATTAAATGAAAAAAATACAAAATATAACATAACACATGTCATGTATGTATCCTAAATGAATAGTAGTGTAACAGTACGAATTAAATTATATTTATCACGAAACAACTTTTGTATAATATTTGTGATACTATCAATCGACTAATCTTTCAAATAGCAAATATTTTCACGTTAAATATCAATTCGTACAATTTATGAAAAGACTACCATTAGAAAGTGTGGCGTTTTACGGCCTTTTAAGTGAAATATCAAAGAATATTCGTATTCATATTCAGAGTAAAACTACAAACAACCAAGACTTCAAAGATTCACGTATTTAAATCACACACACAAATAAAAAATAAAGAAAAATTATTAAAAACAATATTTCTAAATTCAGAATACAAATACTTAGTGAATACGTATCTATTAAGCATCGAATCCTGATAATACGTAATGGATTATAATTTTTATAGAGCATTGTTTATTACTAATCAACGATGCGCTCATTAACAAGTTTGGCCTTGTCTCATGGACGTGGTTTACCACACTCGTTCCCTGTCGACATCCGAACCCTTAACCTCTGACAATGGATCAACCCGTCATTGATTGATGGTAATAAATACAATCAAACGGATTTAACGGATGTATTACAGATGAAAAAGATGTCTTATTTGCATTTACAAAACTATCGATGTTTTTTTAAATAAGATTTAGGTTATGGCGTCTCGAACTTTGCAAATTTATAAATATTTCATTTTAGTAATAAGAATAGATTAATGAGGTCCTAAAATTGTATCTTTTTCATTTTTTATTTCTTTTACATCACTTTACACCTCATCGTCAAAATTAGACATAGCTTAGCATATCCAGTATCTTCTATAAATTTTTAAATCACAATTTTGTATTTTTTACGAACCACATCCTGTTCCAAGTTACTTAAAACTAGCCGTACCCGCGATTTCGGCGCAAATTTTGTGTGTTCTACCTAAATATGCACCGCGCTATATATAGCATAGCAAACTGTATCTTAACCGTTACCTGTGTTTTAAGGCAGAAAAATAAAAAAGTTTCATTCAAAGAGGTCTAGTGATTTTGGGTGATGCTATAAAAGACGGACGGCATATATAAAAATATATCTTTACTGGCAATTAATTCACAGTTTTTTTATGTCAGTAATGATTACTGAATAAGATTTTTCAAAAATGATCAAATGCGGATTTCTTGGCGTTCTCTTAGAAAAAGGCTTCTATATGTAAATACAATATATAGAAAACTCTTATTATCTGAAGCGTAACGGGATGATGTATTTGTCACAAAAATAACGATTTCTCTTAATACCGTCTACCCTCGCGACGTCACACGTTGACATACTATATGTAAGATAAGTTCCCTGAAAGACATTGTCAAACTTTCATAACAGTTACTTAGGATTTATCAGGATTACTTATTTAAGGATTGGGATACCGTAAGTGCTCTGAATACACGCAATGATCACATATACAAACACATGACTTTTAATTCATCTGCTGGATTCGAAAATATTTGCTGTGAATGTGAACTCAGACCTGTATGGACCAGATATAATTTTATAAGCAAGATCTGTACATCTACCTATTCCTGTCATATAGCATCAGTGCAGTACTACTGTGTACTTGTTGGCGAGGAAGTGATTCACGATCACGATCGCGACGCATTCCCTCTTTGACGTCAAGAGTAGCAACGCGTATGTGGTCTCATCAGGTAGGACTTCTGTTCTATATAGAGATGCTCATGTTACCCATATATCAATAGGACAAATTCCACATAACATCTGATGGCTTGCATATTTGTTTGCTACTTCTATTACGTTTTAATCTACCATTCTGCTAAATTACAAAAAAACAAATGAATTATAAAAACAATGAAACCTGAAAAGTACCTAACAATTTATTCATCAACATACTTAATGTTCAATGTATCAGGGCTATGATAGGAAACGTTATATATAATATATATTTACATACTTAGTAAGAAACAATGAATATAATTATTATACTGCAAAAGCAGTGGCAGAATTGTGGTTAACACATCGACTTACGAGTACATTATATTGTGAAGGTCATAAATTCAAATCTTTAAGAATACAATGTTCATTAACAGTTTTACAAAATAATATTATAGTTGCATATTTAATCATTTTAAATGAACAGAAATCAACTATCTAATGGTAAAAATTGGGGATGTTACTGGTAAGGAACCCATCATTTTTTTACAACATATAAGCCAAATTTATGTCTATGATACTTGGTAAATGACAAAATATTTAATCATTGTGTGACTACCATCTAGTGTCCCCTACAATATTAACAATGATCCACATAATTTAAATTGACATTGGTAATTGTTATCATGGTCATACTAAGTACCATGGAGCTTGTATAATTAACACACCAACATTATGAAGGGGCAACGTCCAATTTTAATAAAACCGGAGAGCAAACCACCAAATAAATGTAACAGTTGTGAATGCTTGCAAACAATTCTTAACGTGAATATTTTATCACTACTATTATGCAAAATTAAAAGGTTTGGTTGTATATCTTTAATGAGAAAACTGGATTTAATCTACTTTGAATTATTGTCACATTATAAACTGTGTATTATCAAACTTCACTATCATCGAACTGAATAAACAAAAAAATAGGAGTTAGCTAGCTGTTTTCCAACTACATTTTTTGATATACATATTGCTATGCTGATTACAGCAGGCTCTATAGCTTATATTCAGCACACAAAAGTTCCTGCTCATAGTAGTATATTACATATATAACTAAACACAATTTATCAATGATTTATTTAAAGTAGCAAATAGTGTAAGCCCATTAGAACTTCATCGCAAAAAATATACACTTCCTATTATGTGATCTTAATAACTTTAATACCAACTCTAAGTATAATAGAAATGTCATGTCCTTTCATCTGCTGGATTAATTCTAGGTTTGTTATCTACCTTACTATGTATGTGCAACCCAGTACAGACCAATCAAACACTGCAGCAATAACAGTATATAGATTCAAATGAGTTGTTGAACTCAGCATGATCCTTTTGTTCACTTTTACTTGACTGCATCTGTTTTATGATATATATCTACTAAACTAACTTTAATAGTGTTTAACTTTTATTTTAACTTTTAGAACCTATTGTTTCATTATTTTTTACCAATAAAATAGTTTCATTACATATAATGAGAGTTCTCACATTATTTCTTTAAAAACAAATCTGTGGTTTTTTCATAAGAAAAATAAAGCAAAGGAATTTTAATGAGGAACTATTTTATTTTAATAATAATAACACTGTTAAGTAAGGGAGATTTCCACAAATTTAGTAACCCTTACAAATTCAATTGTTATAAGATAAATTTACTTATTTTTATTTGAAGGGTCTTTACAGCTACAAGAACATTTTATTACTATCTATCTTTGTGTTGTAATGGAAATAAAAACCAGTTTATCCTTTCTATATGGTCAAATGGGGCTTGAGCCCAATACTTGCATCCTTAAAATGTCGACAATATTGTTTGCTCAAATAAAAAAATAGCCTAATTTTTAATCAACACTTATGAAGAACACTTAATGACATTTCAAAATTTAAATTTATTCAGAAATGTCAAGTTCAATATATTTTTGAAAAAGTGAAGTATTATGCAACTTTTTTTATTTCTGAAGGTACTTAATCTATTCATCACAAAAATTGCTATCATTATATTTTTATGACTCACATTTTTCTTATAATTATATACAAATAACTATTAAAGGTATAACCCCTTTTTGTAGTTCTTATGATAAAGATGATTTAAGCCCTAATTTAGCTTTATTTAAACTTTTAAGTTATAATGTAACTATTTATTCATTGACATGCCTTTTGTAATTATTAAATCAAATCATAATTTGGTACTTAGAAAGTTATGTTTTTATACTTAATAATAAAGCAAAAAGTATGTAATAAGTGAAACAATATTAAATAATATTGTTGTTTTAAAAGGCAAAGGACACAAAGATAACAATGTAAACAATGGCTTGAAACAAAGATAATTTCCCTAATACCTTTTAACAAAGAGATAATGATTTTGATTGCATTGTGGCAATAAATTTAATATTTTATTTATACAAAACACATTTACAATAATTTCTACTTGAGGAAAGATTATGAAGTTCAATGTTAAGTAACCTCAAAACTGTAAACGTTAGTTTTTAGAGACCTACACACAAAACACAATGAGCAATATTTATATTCGTCATTATAATAAATAATTCTGTTTAAAGATACTCACTCTTGAAAAGGTTCTGAGACGATTTATACGAGGATTCGAAGGTATATTGCTGAGTGAAACCTTAGACATTTTCACTATGCTCCTAGCAGTTGATTACTCAGACACAGACAATATTGACTATAAAACTGAATGTAGCAACCACTGGAAAATTTTATATCAAGTGCACAAAGTTCTAATCAAAACATTTGAAAATCGAACACTTTCGAGATTAACGTTTTATTTTAGGAGCACAAATATGAATTACACAACCCCCATGATGACAGTTTATGATCTAAAATAAACTTTTTAAAATTACGCCACACAAACGATTGGTATAATTATTTCAGTCCAACATAATCAAAATTAATCACCAATAATAATTCAGTTTATGACTTTATGTTCACTTCAGCGATATGACAGATGAATGAGCTTGCCTACGAGTACCTACGACTGCTGCGATACGTTTCATTTCACACAAGAAGCACGCTATTCAGCTCTCAAGCCGTTCTTCTCGCGCGCTCACACACCAACTACTGTCAGTGTCAAACTGCGAATAAAACAAAACGCGCGCCAAATGCGTATAAAGTACCGAACACGCATTCTTAGCAATTAGGGAATTTTGACCGCGTGTTACGTATTAAATTCCTTTGTTTTTATTTTACATTAGCGTCTATGGCAACTAAGAATTGTTTGAACTAAAAATTACACGTGTTTATTTGAATTAACACTGTTAACTAATAACATTTTATTCTGATTAAGTATTATCATCGCCATACTGATTTTTAGTTTATTATGCTTTTACATTAACAAAAAAACATGTAAAATAAATAATACAAAAACATTATTGATGAATTACAATTACCAATTTAGGACAAAAATCTTAATTATTATCAGGATAATACTGATTACTTAAGCTTGGATTATAGATAGGTACTAGAACTTTCAGGGCTCGTCTTGAGCCGAGTATGTCCAAAATTATTTCTGTCTACTGTCGATAGAAATATCGAACGTGGCTTTATTTTGGTTTGAAGTGGAATACACTTAAATCAGGCGGTCCAACATTCCTAGAGAAAGCAACGCTTCTGTCATTGATCTCAGGTAGATGTTAAATCTTTTTTCAGGTTGATTAAAGATGTCCGTGGACGGCAGATACCATTTACTTTCAGTTGAACTACATGCTAGTTACATGTTATATTACTGCTCATGTCAATAAACTTAAGAGCAAATATTTAAATAAAACACATTCAACAAATCAGGACGTTACGTTAAGTTAGGCAAGAAGGGTGTCCCCGCTAAATCCTTTGCCACGAGGTGGTGTGCGTGGCAATCTTGCATACCCATTAAAGGTGATGGGATGAAATAGCTCCAGCTTCATCCCAACGCAGAAAAGAACCCTAACGGGGCAAGCGCCGTCGGGACTGCATTAGATTGCTATAGCTTACACCACAGACCCGACAAAGGGCGCTCAGAGAAATATCGTGGAAGTTTAGCTGGTAAGAGTCCGGCACTCATTCGCTCCCGCGAATGGGTAAAGCATGATCCCACGTAAAAAATGAAAAGAGTTTGGCAATAAATTTACACAACAACCTTCTCTTTTTGCTGAAATTTTATGTGAGTTCAAACAAATGTTACGTATGTGATTAAACAATCATTTCACTGCAGTTGTTAAAAATTTACAAAGTACAGCTATGCACGTACCTATATCCTTTTTTATTTTTTTTCAGAATATCAATATAGCTAAATTATATAATTATTTTATTTGAATGGCAAAATCAGGTTCAACATAGATGATAGATAGAACATTTTTTTGAAAAAAATCCTTTAACCGACTTTTGAAACGAGTAACGCAATATATTTTATTTTTTTAAAAATTACATAATTAATTATTTATGTCTTTTATACCGGTAACCGCAAGCTAAATATGGTGGTGACACTACAAATTGCTGTGCTCAAAAAACCATTGACGTTGCTAATATTAACTACAGCCAATACTCTCTACAAAAAAATATAATTCTCAATAGATGACTTCTTATGTACTACTTGTTACATAGTAGTATATGTGTTACTTGTAACGACAAATCAATCTTACAAAAATTATTTGTAATTATTTTATTTCCAATAATAATTTGGAGTAGACATTCCGGTGCCCTGCGATGAATTAAATATTTCTTTAGTTTATCGACGTCACATTGTGTTACACAACTCACCAAGGATCGTTCTGTGGGGTTGACGTGGATGCGGGGCTCGTCGTCATCGTCTTCAGGCGTGCATTCGACGCCGGTGGTCTGTCCCATGGTTGCGACGCTGCTACGTTGACGTAAACGCGGCGGAGGGCCGCGGTGAGCAGCCGCAAGCCGCCCGCGCGTCCGTGCGCGACACTGTCGGTCCGCGTGTGCCTCTTTGCATCCCCTGTGTTAGGGGTGCTCTTTCCCTATCGATAGCTCTGAAACTAAACTTTGGCGCCGGCGTATCACAAACAATGTAAAAACTGAATGAAACTCCGAATGCGGTTGCCAAAATTTGTAGGACGCACTCATCAATTCATTTTAAATCCTCTACATCACTTTTTTAATCGGTTACTTTGGTATGGTAAGTATAGATTATCTCCCCTAAATCGCATTGAATCGTTAGTTTGATTTACTACTTTGGCTTCGGAAAGTATCCCCAACATAAATATAATACCAGTTATAAAATATTTTTAAAAGATTTTCGTTATTCTGTTGTTCGTTTTATATATACCAAAAATATCATCACACGAAATCAAACACGTACGAAATAAAAAATATAGTTGGTTCATACAGACCGACTAGAACAAAATTAAAATACAGTCCACACTCCACAGCTCCCTTTTTTTCGTTAAATAGCTATCTATACTGAGCCACATTACCAAAATATACAATAAGCATGTCTTCATAGATACGAACAAGTTAAGTAGATAGTTGTAAACAAACAATGACATGATACTGCATGTGAGAAGTACTGTATAATGAATGAGCTTAAATGGGTCGCGACCTAATTGAATTGCCAATGAGTTGCCTTGTTTAATTTTCGAATAAATAATCAAAGTGGATCTGATCCACTAAATTTCATAATTATTTAGATGTAGTATTATTAAAAGTTGCGAAGTTAAGATAAAATCCAATTAGCATTTAATAAGAATATTTTGAAGGGGACCGTAAATTATCAATTTTCAATAGAATATTTAAAAATTGTTTCAAGTTATTAGTTTAATTCAATATAAATTATATTTCATTATAAGGTATTTACAGACACTAAACGAATGTCAAAAATACAATATACAACCAATTCATAGCAAAAGTAGTTTATTTAGGTAGGTCGATATCATTGATGGACATGCCTATTTCTTAAGCGGTCGATACAGCGAGCGCAGGTCTGTACGCTCAGCTGGGACCTCCGCCACGAAAACATATATATCGGATACTTAAGTCAACAATTTGGTTGCTATAGATACACTTTAACGTGTAATGTTTGTTATACAAAATCCAAATTATGTACATTATGATCTGAGTTTCCAAAATAACTCAAAAATTCATCTCACTTTTCGAAATTTTATTTCAATAATCGTAACCAGTGCCTTGACACTTGTTGACTCAAGTAATTTATACAAAAAAATCCAATTGACATATTTTTCAGTAGTTTGAAACCTTTTCCTTTTTTCTTTAATTCAAAATGACTATCAAATGAGTATGCAGTCCATGGATAATGTCCACTGTCTCCTATGAACGTCTGTTATCAATCTAATGATACCTTTATCTATTTATGTGTATATGGTAACCTATAATAACAACATTTTAATTCGATGGGATAGTGAAGTATTATATTAGTAATTCTAGATAAGCGATTTTAACATATTGATTGAAGTCCTCTAAATGCAGAATATTGATGATTAAAATATTAACTGTTTAGTCAGACTTAATACTAAAGTGTCCAGTGAAAAATGAAATTTATGTCGAAAAGTAATTTGTAAGGTTTTCCAATGGTGTGTAGGTGAGTGATCTTTTGCTAATTTGAGTTGCGAGAAGTAACTCGAGGCGACATATGTGATGATTGCACTAGAACACTTTGTTTAAGTAACTTCTTTATTACTTTTCAAGCTTTAGGCTTTAGGCTTTAAGCTTTAGGCTTGAAGAGTAATTATTAGCACAGTAGCGATTAACACGGCCGTTTAAGACAAAAATGGGTAGACTGTATGATTTTTTAATAATAATTTATTAGACTAAATGTCTTTTTTCACGCAACTTCTTATTGATAAATACACGTGATAATAATATGCTATAATATAATAAAGCTTCAGAAACAGCTTTATTCAAGGGAACGATGCAACTCATGCAGTAATTTGAATAAGAAAGATTTACACGTGCGTACGTAGGTATTAAGAAGTTCCCACGTTGTACCTATCAAGTATTGCAATACGAACTTGCTTGCGAACTTGCTTGCGTTGTTGGTTTTGTGTACGACTTCTGTGGATTATATTACAACTACCTATACTAACTTGAGTCAACTGGGTATTCATATCGTACATACCTCGGCTATTGTTGTTAAAGTTTAGAATTAGATCTTAACTTTTATGTAACAAAATATATTGAAAAATAAATATTCATTTATCGATTTATCAAAGCCAGTTACGTTACCAAATACAGTTACGTAAGTCCACACACACGATTTTTTAACTAAATAATGTTTAACAAACATATTTTATACGAGTATGGTATGCTATAAAGTTTATGGTATAAACCATTACTTATATAAATTATGTACTGAAATATTAAAGTGGTATCATTATTTACATTAATTATTATTAATATATTGAACCTCTGCAAATTATAGCATGTAAATGTTTACTAATTTTATGATGAGATTCATAAATACAGTCATTTACGCTATTTCTTAGTCTACTCCCTAATACAGTATTTATGTTCATGATGACTATACTTGTTTTAAGTGAAATTATTACAATGTAATGTTCAAGTTGCAGCGCCATCTACCGACGAGTAGTGAAAAATTTGTTTGAAATAATACAATGATTATAATTCCGGATACACCATTAGAACATTACAATATATAAATTAATAATGCTGTCTCCTTGTGAAAGCCACGATACAAATGTTTCGAGATTACTCAATTAAAATCTAATAAAAACCAACAAATCTATCATTGGATAGAGCTTATTCACGGTCGATTTGAGATCTCCACATAAATACCAGTGAAACCCTTGTAAGTAAACCTGTGAAACGCTATTTCTTTAAAGATCTTAGTATCGTGGCTCAATTTCATTAATAACTATTTGTAACCATTCATTAATAAGTTTTACACTTATAGAGATATCGAGAAGTAAAAGAAAATATAAACAGTTATCCACTCGAAACAAGATGCATTTTTCTCATCTTAACAAAGTCTTAATGCAGAGTCAAGATTGTAAGCTATACGAGTATATATAAAAACATAAGAAACATACAAAAGTGTACATATTTCCAATTGCCGTACGACAGTACGAGCGCGGCAGCAAATTGTATTAAAATTTATCGTAGCGTCAACAGTTATGTAGACATTTAATACAATTTGTGCTTTTAAACCGCACCACACGTATCATGTCGTCGCTTCGCAACTCGTGAATAATAAAACATCGGTAACGTAAAAATCCATCTCGGTTGAAGACATGCAATACAATCAATTGCATCTTATCGACCGCTGATGTCATTGTTATAATTTCACCCATCAAACATTGCCTTCGTTCATGTCAAGCTAATGTGTTCTACGACGAGTACCTAAGTAGCACAAACCGAGGTGAATGCTATATTCGTCTAACTAAAAGCAATCTTTCAGTGATATTATAAAAATTAAAATGTCCAAGATAGCAATACATAAGCAATAAATACATACTTTAGATTATTATATACCTACTTAAAACTAGTCTATTATTTATAATCTTTAGAGGTATACTAGCAATAATAAACGAAAAGCAATATTCATATGGGATATTTAGTACGTATAGCGGCGATGATGTATATAGTATTTACAGTACACGTGGCTAATAAGTAAGTAGACTGCATTGGAGTGATATAGTATATTTTTAAAGAATATCGACTTTGATTTGACGTGTATTGCTTAGAATTGTTCAAATGAAATAACCGATGCCTTTATCGTAGATGATAAAATAAATCCGTAGGTAGGTTCTATAATGAGCAACGAACCACGTGAAACTAATAATGTCAATACGCCAGTCATTTGCTATTAGTATATTTCCGGAAGTCTGTCTCCAAGTGCTAAAATATTTAGACACAGATTGGAAATACCAACATGAGTGTTATTCCATTTCCATTTCATTGGAATATTCGACATTTCAATTCCATATAACTATGCCTGTGTCAAGTCAGACGTGACTATGTGCAGGCGAAAATATTCGATTTAGCCCTCGATCGCATGGTCAAGCGGGCAGGGAATATACCGTTGGGTTCGTATTATGTGTATCGATACTTGCCTAGTGGAAAATTAACAATTTGACGACAGCAAATTTAAACAAGTCATAAATATTGGAAGTTGGAAACTTTAATACACTTCGCAAAACGTTTTCCTTTAATTATGCTACTCAATCGACACATTTTAGTATATCTAGTTATAGTATCGTCTTTAAAATATACTTCAAAATACCTACCTAAGTAATTATAAAAATATTAAAAGTTACAAATTTATGACTGGCCGAATAATAATAAAAAAACAACCTTTATATTCTATTAGTGATAATGTTAAAAATATTTTTTAATTCTAGCGTTAATAAGCAATAAAGCAACGATAGCAATAATATCGAAGTTAACAACGAAAAAAATATTTACTCGGTAATATTGAGTAATACACACAAAAAACATATTTATAATCGTATAAAATCCTAGTGTGTATAAGTACTTCGTATTATTAGTTAAAACGTTAGAAATCATAATGAGTAAGTACGTATTGCTTAAGTTTAAATATAATTAAGTTCAATTTATTTGATCCTGCCACCCAATTTACTTACATCTCTTAATTAGTACGCCTTTTATAATATAATGATATAATATTACAGATAAGAAGGGAAATATAACATACATTTTGTGATACAATGTACCTATATTCATACCTATTCATTGAATATTTCTAAAGCGCACATAATAACAATCGCTGACTTGTCACTTAAAAAAAAAAGTTTAAATTACTGTGTCCCATGAATATTTCAATAAAAAAAATCGTGCAATTTTATAATAAACTAAATTAAATTTTCGTTATCAATGATATTTTTTCAGCCACGATCAATAAATACCACCGACATTGCTAATAAAGCAATAATTGTAAATAAAGCAATCTTCATTATGCTATTTAATTCATGAGAATAAGCTAGTGATATAATTTGTTTTTGTTGAACGTCTCATTTACTTTTTTCAAGCTTCTTTTTAAACTAATAATTGTAGTCATTATGTAGAGTTTAGTGGATCTAGTCATTTAGCGGTCAAAAGACATTTTGTAAACATATGTAGACCATTAGAAGTAGAATGAGAGGTGATTACTACATATGTGATGCATTGTAGCGTGTGAGAGTGTGTAGGAAGTACCTATATCTTATAAAAAGAGAATGGTATCGTAGAGTAAGATGGATAAGATGCGAGGACATTTTATAAATTTGCCTTAGAAGGTTTTTAATAAAAACTCAGTGATACAAAAAAAAACTGTGGAATCTTGAATTTCGACTGCATTGGATTTAAAAAGAGCATTTAGTGATGAGAATCGGCGCATGCGTCTTTTTATTATTTTCAGCAACATTGCATCGTCCAAATAAGGAGTCGTCGGTAGCAATCCAATTTCACATTGCCTCGAGATCATCTTAATCTTATTTACAAGTGTATGGTGTATTGCACCGTAAAATACACAGCTTAAATAGGTATGATACATCGGAATAGATGTATTCAAGCACTTTACTAAATGCTTCATCGTGTTAATGATTAAGATCATCATCATGTCTAATTACTGAATATAACCACCAGGAGCAGGCGTGATTGACATTTTAAATTGATGTAGTATCTATTTATAAAAAAATGAGACCAAATATAATGCCATATAAGGCTTTGTCACCCTTTATGTCATGTATCCTCAGATCTTCATCGTTGTAGATATCATACCTAACAAAGGAATAATTTATATTCCTTCATTTAAAAAAATATCGGTATAATTTTGGAAATTTTAGATAAAGTTACGATTAAGTAAACGTATATTATACCCAATTACCTATGCGTAGAAAGTCAATTTTTTAATTCAATCATTCCTTCCTATTATTCAATTATTATATACCAAAGTACCTACAGAGTTAGTCTACTTTGCATGAACTATATAGTAATATAAAATTATAACTATTTGTAACGTAAGTCAATATAACGCTAGTAGTCGTCATCCCATTGTAACTCATTGAATAAATCCAGTATCATTAAGGATATTTTTAATTTTAAGTTCACTTCGATAAAGTCCATCAACCGTTTTGTAAACAAATGCGAATTTTTTCACAAAACACGAAACGTAACTAATTTATAATCAAAAACAACCATTATGCAGCGAAGTCTTGAATAAACGTCACAAGATTTCTTTACAATATTAGCTTTACCATCTATGATGTTGATTAGACTTTCGACTTTCACGTATCGCGATTATGTTTGTTATAATTAGCATAATGGCGATTACCTGATTCTTAAAATCGCCCTGATTTTCATTTTATGGAGGTCAACTCTATCTCATTCAAAAGATTATATTTTCATATAGTTACATGTAGTAAGCAAACCTATACAAAATTTTTACAGTTTTGTGATTATCACCTATTTATCAGGTACATAGTATGCAGATGATTAGCATTTATTATTCACCATGCAACCATAGACTGCTTGAGATTTTAACCCGCCGTAAAGCAACATTTCCTTCATGTATTGTGTTTCGGTTGGGGAGGTGTGGTTGCCGGAAACACATTATCGGAGGCGACCATCTTAGTCCTCAAGAGTAGGAACGCATCCGCGTCCATCTTTAAATAGAACTTGTGTTCTACTTGAGATTGGACGTGGTTGTCCATGGGCTGCAGTGACCACTTAACATCAGGTGGCCTGCACGCCCGTTTCTAACTCTTTCACAAAAAAAAAACCAAAAGTGCCGAGCTGACGACTGAAAATTACACTGGCTTGTGTAGTTCGGTGCAGTCCATTATTTTATTGTTTGGAGAATTATCATTCCAAGATATAATTAATCATTAGATTCCGATGATAATTATGTACATGCGATATTACGCTTTACAATAGATATAAAGAGTAAAATAGATGTTCTAAAGATTGAATGGTAACACAGGCCGCAGATGAGACGGTCACGAATTAATATAGTTATGAAATTCTTAAAATTGTTAATTAATATAAAATATATCTCTTTACTTTTAATTATATTGATAAAAGGTTAAATCAAGTAAATAAATTGACTTTTAAATAAAAATATTACATTAAAATTCTATACGTTCTGTTCGCCTGTGACACACTATTCTTAGAATAATAAGCACAAAATGTTTTTAAATATGCCAACATTTTATACTAATTTATTATGAAGCATTAAAAATCTTATTTATTGTAAATCTTAAATTTGTTTTGAAATAGTGAATATAAAAAGTCAGTTCGTATAACTTTAATTATTTACAAAAATATTTTTAAAATGCGATAAAAGTGACAGCAAACAGGTCATCATAGACTATTTAACTTTGATAGCTTTAAGTCATAGACAATTTGAGTTGTCCGAGAGGTTCCGAAAAGATCGGTGAATTGACTGTAGAATTCGGTGTGGATTGAGATGTCGGATATCGGCAGCGGTGACGAGGGAATTTCTAGTCAGAGTACGTATTTATTTACAGCGGCGTAGCGTCCGGGACGCCTCTCGCCTCGCGCCGCTTCCGATAAGAATCGCGGACGACGGGCTCGACCGTCGGAACGTCTAAAAGTAAATATTTCATTGTTCCCGTTTCAAAATGGCGAATTCGGGTCTGTCGCATCTCCGGTATTGAGGCCTCGACGGGTCCCTCGCGCGGGCGAGCGCGCGGCGACGGGCGGCGGCGACGGCCCGCCCGGGGCGGCGGGACGGCCGGTGGAGGTTGACGACCTATCGATTTTTTCGCGAGAGACCTCCCGTCGTCGGGCGGGCCGGCGGCCGGAGCCGCGGCGAGGGCGGAGCGGCGGAGCGCCAGCCGGCCCCCGCCCCGGAGCACACACCATGGCAGGTCAGTGGCCGCCCCGGGAACACTCCCATTGTTACCCACTGACCTCGCTAATCACATTACGACCTGACGCGCCGCGTCTCCTTTCCACCTTCCCAAAGCTCGCCGCGATCGGTTCCTTGATGTATCAGCTGTTCGAGATAACCTTAGTGTTGTTGTGTTCCTTTGTTCTCCGCGCGCTCGGCCCGCGGCGGCGGCGGACGGTGCTGCTGCAGTGTTGTAGTGAAAGTGTTGTTGTGCAATGTACCGTGTGATACTTGAGTGATATTGGACTCCTATCAGGACAAAGGATTCGCGACATTTTTGACATTATCTAAAGGTTTGTTAGACAAAGGAACTGACACCTCTGACAGGCAGCCTGATTGGATCTCTTCACGCATCATGGCAACAGTGAATAGTGACCTCAATCCTTTTGGATCCCCAAAACATGCTTCACAATAAATTTGCAGTCTGAATGTATTAGTAACAAATAATGGTGTTCCATATTTTTAATGAATGTCTTGGATTACCTTAGCTGGCTGCAGAAATGGACATATCAGTAAGAGAGTCTATTGTCAAGTGTAAATTACTATTTCAACATATTCTGGGTATGAGGTATCAAACTGGAAATGTGCTGTAGTGTCCACACGTTATTCCTTAAATGACTCTTCTACTTTTGCAGAATGTGTTTGAGTTATTCTTGTCATTTAACTTAACAACTATTCAGTTTACCTAACTTTTCTCAAGAATGTGAATGTATAGGGAATAACTCAGAAAGCCATAGAAATGTGTCTGAAATCCCTAAAGTATGTATATAGGGTTACCGTGACCATTCCTGTACAAACCTCACAGCTGTAAGGTCTGTGCTGGATGCTGAATTGCAGCTTGTAATAGGCAAATTTATAAATATGGTATTCCCATCCTTCCAAGTTTACATAATATTTTTTGTAATAACTAATAAAAATATATAGAATTATTTTGCGATGACTTGAAAAATATAATGTGTACATTATGCAATATTGGCTTCTCCCTTGATGTAAGCTTGTTCGTTTGCCAGATCTTATGCGTGCACTTTGTTACTTCAGTTGAGATATGCAAATACTGAAATTAGTTATAGTACATTACTTACAAATTTCACCTATATCAAGTAATTCAGCTCAGTGTTTGAAAGTGCAACCCTGTAGTTTGATTTACAACCCTGACTTTTATGACTGTAATACTTTAATCAGCCCTAGGCAGTAATCTGGTGAGTTGAGAATACAATCCCTTGAGTTGGCAATGTCAAGTATTTACAGACAATAGAACAATTTTATAGCAATGCATAGTGTGCTTTAATATGCATTACTATCTATTTTAATATTCTTTTATTCAATTGAAAAAAAATTTAAGAAAATCCATATTTAAAATTTAATCTCTGCTTAAAATCAAGATTAAACCTGTTACTAAACTAATATGCAATGTTATATATTATGTATGTTATGAAAATGTGTATCCCTAAGTGTGCAATAACTGGGTCAAGACAATTTAGAAATTCAAATGACTGACTTTTGAATAAGACTAATGTATTCATAAGCTAGTCCAATTTAAATTCAGTATAACATATTCACATATCTTATATTACACCTGTTCTATACCGGGATGATAGAGAAGAATAAGGAACACAATTGTCATATTGTTGATTCCATTATTGTTCTTCAAGTATCCATCAATGTAAATAGTTTTAAGGACAAATCAACTATAATGGCCTGCAGAAATATCAATCACATCAGATTTTGTGTCGAACATTTCACTTTGGTTCATTAGTTTGGACCGGAATAGCAACGCAAACACTTTTTATTTAATGTCAGTAAAAACAAGCATGTAGTAAATGGTTACCGCCATTTGTACACAGGTAACTGAATGCATGAAAGATAAAAGTTTTGTCAGAAGTCAGTTGCAAATCCCTTACTATGTTAAATCTGGGCAATTATTGACATTTAATATCACAATCCTGTGTTGTGTCTTAGTAGAGAAATTATAAAAAAGTTTTTACTTAGGTGTCTCAAATTAAAGTAAATTTGAAGAAAATTTTATATGCTTGAAGTGATTTCTCACTATTGAATTTAAATCTGCAATGAAAATAAAAGCTAGTCACTCAACTTATTCAGAACTTTATGGCTGTTTTCTACTGTCTATATTGAAATTGCATTGTTAGAGATTCCTATTCTAAAAGTTCAGAGAGTTTGAGGGGTTTCAGGATTAATTAATTACGGGAGTGGATAATTCATTTTGATTTCACTGACAACAAAATTAAAAACAAAGTATTTCAAAACATTGTCTTAACAAATCTTGTAACACCTCTTAAAATTCTTACTAAAAAACTTATTTTCTTCGTTATATACTTGATACCACTTTTCATTGATCTATTGTGTCTTTTTGTACTGCCCTTAATTTTGAAACTTTCTCATAAATATTATATATATGATATATAAATTTTGTTCCTTATTTATATATAAATAAAGAAAGAAAACTTTTTATTTTTGACATCTCTGATAAATCATACAAACATTAACATAATAATATAAACAAAAAACCCAGGGACTCCCTCAGCATAGTGCCGCGGACTGGTAATGGCACTGATTTATATACTGTGTTTAACTTGAAACATACTTATAGTATTCACTATTTCAATTATATGCCCATTTTCTTCAGTTAAGACACACAATCAGATTCTTTTAATTTATTCTCTTATCTCCTCAATTGTTTTCTGCTCACCTACAACAACCAGCTTGTTTGTTTAATATTATTTTAAAATTTATTTGTTTATATATATATAAATAAATAGAAAAATGAGATGCCATCGATCAAACTACATTGTCTTTAATGTAGTTTACGCTGCCTAAGATATATTATGTAAGTGGGGACTTTTGGGTTTCAGCATGAGAAATTTGAGAAAAGTATAGAGCAGAAAATCTATTATGAACACTGCATTCTCATAACCAATTGTGTGAGCTCATATCAATTTTTTTGAAATTGAAGATTGACTCATATTAAAAACACATATTTGTATTGCAACCGAGTGATGTGATTATATTGTTATATTCATTCAACGTTTAGCTTGTTATCGGATTACACCCACATGGAATTTGGTACGACAATACAAATATTAAGTACAGAAGTAACACAGAGTGCCTACTGGCCATACTAGCGAAGACCTGTATTAAATGTAAAAAAAAATGTTCCAAGTTTAGTAGTTGGTACAGGTTACATGAAATATGGAGTTATTGGACTACTGATATATTTTAATTTTACTTGGAAAATTTTACCCACTTGAATTCTTTAAAGATATTGACTGCTATTCTAGAGCAAATCCGTGTCAGAAGTTTTGATATTGTCTATGAGGGTTCTGACTAAGTTAAACAACTACGACGCGCCCACTATTGGTTTACTTTGTCGCTAGGTTACGATCTACACATGCCAAGGGCTTGTGTTATACGTACTTATTTTATATTATTAGTCTTATTTTATACTTTTGTATGATTATGATTATATGGCGAGGTGTGTCAACTAGTCAGTCATTTCAAGAATACCGTGATGGATTTATTTATGTAATAAATCATTACGTACTAAACGTCTACTGTCAATACGAAAATTTATTAATTCTTAAGACTTGCAATTTTGGTGCAAGAGTATATTTTCTAATCATTTATCTATAAATGGCACTCTATTTAGATTTGCAGTTGTGCACATAGTTCGTGGTTGAGCAAGTATGGATGCACTACGGTTTTATGTCGGAGTAGTCAAGCAGGTTGTGGCGAAGCCGAGGACAGTAAATCTTGACGTTTAATAGCTGTGGATACATGCGTGTGTAGCGCGGCTTTGTTCTGTTAGTAGGTATGCACACTGGGTGCATGGGTGCATACGGCGTTTTATTTTACAAGCGAACACTCTCGTGCATACTTCACAACTATCCACTAAGGCCACTTCCCATCCACGGATCTGATCAAGAGGGGCGGAACAAACTTGAATTTTGTAAAGAAAGTTTTAAAGCGTAGATTATGCATTGTAGACAATCATAAATCATATTCATTGATGAATTTGATGGTAATATTTTTTATTTAAAAGAAAGGGAGAAAGGCGTATAAAAATATTATTCAGGATCTGGGGAGGCTCCACGAAAAAAGGTTGGGAAATCCTGTAAAAATATTAGGCAGCTGCATTTTGAGCGTTTGTGTGAAAACACTGTTTCTGTCTGTTAGTAATTATGTAGCACTGCTGTGCTATGGTTTGATATTTATGTTTATAATTCAGATTAATTTTCCTATTCATTCCGTTTTAGTCCCCAGCAGCAGCAACTCATCTGCGATCGACTTTAAGTAGGAAGCCTATCCATCGTTAAGTTAGTTAGGGATATCCATAGCCTGCGACCGCTTACATAATATACTAGTCAAGACTAGAATAAAAAATGATAATGTTCTAGGACACTTATTGTTTGATGGACAAAGATCAATGGTAGAAAAATTAGCAGACAGGATACAATCGGCCCGATGTTAAATGATCGTTGAAGTCCATCGTTATTACTAACCCCGACGAGAACGAGCTTTGTATGTGAAGTCTATTGTAAATTCATGGTTACCTGTAAGGAAAAAGTTAGAATGTACATGTATCGCAGTCTTAGTACAAGGTTCTTATGTATAGGAATTTGTTACATATAGTATAAACTATTTTGATTATATTTAAGTCTAGCGACCCGGCCGAGCTTCGCTTGGGTAATAGAGTTTATATTTATTTACATTATATTTCTTTCATACAAGAGTCCAGTCATTATCTAGTTGCAAAAACTAACAATTAGGAACATATATTTCGAACGGCGACTGAATTACTATATTTAACTTAACTATTTAATTTCTCGCTCAATTCACATAAAAAACTTTTATGCACCAAAATCCTCCCCAAGAATCCCTCTACCCGTTCTTGAAAACTGTGAGAAAATCCGTCCAGTACTTTTTGAGTTTATCGCGAACTGACAGACAGACAGACGCGACGGGGGTCTTCGTTTTATAACATTTAGAAAAACGTATGCCAAACAGGGGTGTAGTCAATGTTGCAATTGTTTCTAAGTAAAATTGTATACGTTGCCCATATTTTATTTCTGATATTTTAAAATTGTTGTTGCAAAGATTAATTAAATACTTAAATCAATTGCTGTCCAGTGTGTCCATTTTTGGAGTATGGCCTTCATGATGTTTACCTGTTTAATGTGTCGGAAACAGGGAAATACATACCAGTGGTGTGATAAAACACTGCTAGAATAAACATGATAGGAATGATTTTATTCATGAGTGCAATTTTCGCTTTTCAATAGTTTGCATATCCGCGGATACACAATGTGCGTTAAACGAAACTGGTTGGCTATGCGTCAGTTGTCAGTGATTATGTTTGTACTAAATACACTTATTTTATAATGAATGGTGCAGTAACATGTTTGAATACGAGGCGATGGAAGTATATAAACGACGATCTTGATAATAATTTGTTTTGCACCGAGTATGGAATCTGCGCTATTTGGAGAGACTCCTGAAAATAGAATACTGAAATAAATGAACTTTCCCTATCAGCCGGCGGCAATACATCCGTATTTATTTCGAAGGCGCGAGGTAACGTTGTGAAACACGATTCTTTGCCATTCGCGCATTGCGAATTTGCTAACTCTCATATTTTGCCTAATTATTGCATCACGTCTGATATCATGTCTGTCATTGCTTTATTCAACATCTGCGGTTGTGATTTCTCAAGAAAAAATTATGGGTTTCACTTTTTTGCGCGTCTGGCTAGAGTCTGTAACAAAATCGTGTCTGCTGCCAATGACCTGCCTTGAACCACTTACATAACGACGTTAAGTGTCTCTGGGCACACCGGCGCGCCGCGGTATTGGTGTTATTTGCAATTCTCATACGCCGCCTCTCGTATATATACGCCACAATTAATTCATTAGGTTTTTTGTGGCCATTTTTATTGCAAGGCTTCGCTCACGCCGCCGAGCTAATATTCTCGTACAGGGTACTGGATCTTGCTCGTGTTCGTTCGTTTGAAAACGTAAATTTGTCGGAAGCTTCTTGGCTCCAAATATTTAGGGACGGCTTCAATTTCGGAGGTAGGTTTAGAAAGCTTACGTTTGCGTTACGTCGAGTGTTCGCTGTAAAATTCGCATAAATTTGACTGCATCCGGCAAGTTATTTAACAAGCCTGCGAGCTAGTTAAGCCTCAAAACCTCCCATTTACAGCTACAAAAATACGGCAATTGCCGAAAAATGTAAATTCATTTCAGCTTTACACTTAAGCCCAAACTAGGAGTCCCGTGTCGAGGGCGCCATTAAACAAATATTTTGTGCGATTTTCTTTGTTTATCTTCTCTTATAAAGGCCGCAAACTGAGGTTTTTGAACACCAACACCTATCCTGGATCAAACTATAGTTTTACCATCTACTGTATAATATAATAGGTTTTACAATACAATAGGTATTATACATTGGAGTTCATTACGTACCCACAGATTCGAGTGACTGTTTACCTTTAGCCTTGAGGTGACTGTATGCTCGCTTGTTTCGTGTGTTACAATGTTACATTAAACGGTATAATTCACGTATTTTTGGGATAGGATATTTGGAGTTTAGAATTTTTTAAGGTTCTTTTCTTGAGCTCACGCCTGTGCATCAGGGTTCGCGACCCGCTCAAATATCGGGACCTTCCAATGTAAATTGCAAACTTATGGACTGAATTTCTTAATAATATTCGCGTACGTTATTTTAAAATGGGGACGTATAGGCACCACAGCGGACAGGAATGCGTGCCGGGAGACAACCCTGGCAACTTGTATTCAGGGGCGCCGAGGCGTGACCCGAGTCTGCGAGCTTGTCTCATCTGATATCTGATAAAGAAATATATCGATATGCTCTAATGATATCCGTTTCTACAATTCTTGAATATGTATTAAGAGTCATTTCAAAAGTAATATGACGTAATGCGTAGAAATACGTTTAAATACGCCTCCGTACACTGCTTTTTGATATATGCAAAGGAATCCTATATATATTCAGGTTAAAAAGAACACGTACGGTTTGAGGCGATCAAACTAGTCCTCAGGAGTAGTAACGCATGTTTGTTGGCCTTTATGCGCGTTTCCTGTTCTTTTGGAATTGATAACAGCCCTTTATCATTAGGTGAACTGTATGCTCGTTTGCTATATCTATATCTAAAAAAAGTGTTCTTCTCTTTGTATTATATAGCTTAGCATTTTTTGGTAATGTTCGGAAAGTAGGAAATGAGCATGCCGGTTAGCTGGTGTTACGTGGTCTCTGTAGCCCATGGTCATCCAAGTGTTTGAGAATACAGGACTAAATTGGTGCTTGACGTCCTGCATAATGATGCCACTTTTGAAGTCCGAGATAGTCGCATCGCTTGCTAGTATCACCGGTATTTCGTTCAGTGCAGTTAAGAACTTATCTTGTAAAATTAGCCTAGGACTAGCGTATGCTTCGTACTAAGAAAATGATAGCTTTTACACGCACTACTATTTTTACGAGAACGACCTAGAATTGAAATTCTTTAAATAACACTTTTTCAAATTCTAGGTGAGACTGATATACATGTACATAAAAAGATTCCGCGCTATCATAAAATTATATAGAACGAAATAGACATTATATTAGGTTGTATTGTACGGTCGTGTCGCCCGGAGCTCGGCGCTTTCATAAGCTGACGTAATTACGTGTATCAAATGTGTGAAAATTGCTTCAACATATGATGTCGGTTATCTTCTCTCAGCCGGGGGCGCGGTCACTGCCACCGGTACCTATAGCAAGCAACAAGTCACAAAGTATTTTACGTTTATTTATACCAGTATTGTTTGGTGAGCAAGCAATAGTTTGGTTACAGAATCTTTACTTCTCAAAAAAGTGCGTAAATTTCCTATACAAAGAAAATGAAAGTTGATTATAATAAATAAGTATTGATTTAGTATTTTTGTTGATGAGCATACATATTAAGAAAGTAACCAGTACATGCATGAGTCACATGTAAATAATTTCGTCACGATATTAGGACGCATTTTCTTATTGATTATCACGACCATCATGTCACTCTATAAAACTGCCTGATTAAACTATTTTTTTCGAAATGGAAGTATTGACTTCAGATAAAAGTACAGATAGAACATATTTTATCAATGTAATTGTCAATTCGGAACGTGTCTAAGTATACATGTTAAATGACGTGATTTTTAGCTTACAAGCGTATCGTACAAGCATGCAGTAAACCTGATGGTAAACAATTACTACGACCTATGGACGCAAGTCCATAGTGAATAAAGTTAATATAAGTCGATCACAGATGCGTTGCTACTCTTGGAGACAGATGTTCACCTCGTATGTTAGCGGACCACTATCCACATTCACACCAAAACGCGAGTGTGGCAGATCTCGGATCCAATTGCTTTCTATCAATTAGCACATAATTTACTGATGTTATAAGGCAGAATGTTACCATCAACGTTTTCATAAGACAAACATCAAATAAGCTAGAATTTAGCCGTGACCACGATCTATGCAACTGGTTCGAAATGTCGGTATTTACTAAAGGCGTTAATCATAAATACGGGTTATAAAGTGAAATGTATAAATTCCGCCATGATAGTTGGTTACAATATATGATTTGCATGAAATAAAATATCGAAGGATAAAAGGACGAGCAGCTCGTAGATAAGATACAAATTAATCTCAATGCAAAAAGTCATAACCTTGCAGCGTTGAAACCACAGTCCTCGCTAAACTGCGGTCTACTCTAAATAGATTGAACGGATTATGTTTTTGCTCGTTGGATATTCACGGATTAACGTTAATGAAGTGAACCTTTCTCGTGAAACAAACAGCGAAGTAATTTTTGCAAATAGTCATCAATTATGGAGTCAGTACGGCTGCTTATGTTATTAATATGTTATTCTTTACGAGAGTTACGTTAAAATACAAATAAATACATAAGGTAAACAAGGGGGTAGACCACTTCATATCTTAGTGGGGGCTGCATTAGAAAGCTATAGCGTATCCGTAGTACCCACAAACGCCTATAGGCGTCCGGTATAACCACTCGCCCCAGCGGCTGAGTGGTACCCATGATGGATACCACTCAACTGCTGACGGACGATACCATAGCTAAGATAGACACCTAGTGGCACCCAGTGTAGACGGAAATCATATGATTCATCCTGAAATACAGAAATTACTTCACGATTAATTATGAGAGTGGACGATGGTTGGAACCTATGTTCCAATAAAATAAGCTAATAAAATTATTGTATAAGGCTTTGCTAGTAAAATCACTCTTAAAGCTGGTAGAAATATTCGTGGTTCGACACCGAAGACACCATTGTCACGTTTATTCCTGCCTTATAATTACAGTGTTGACTTCTGCTGGGAGCAGGTTTGATGAGTAGAATCAACGAGGCCTTTCGAATTAGGCTTTAGCTTCAGATCTACGGTAGACCTCAAAAAGTCTTCAATCTAATTTGAAATTGATTGAAGTGTGCGTGAACAAATGACCTCTTACCATGAGAAGGAATTAGTAGGCTCGTTTGTTATGTGTTAAAAACGAAATATCAAAAATAAGTATACTTGCAAAATATGTAGGTGGAAAATAAAACTAAGGTTTTGTTGATCTGAAAGGTATTTACTTAATATAGACAGACACTAAGAGGATAGACATGTCCATATTGATTCCAATACCAGTTCTCGAATAATTGAAATTGACCATAATTGTATTAAAATATAGGAAAGCTCTGCGTCCTGGCATTTGAATAAATACCTCGATAATTCCGAACACACGATCGAAAATCACGATCTTAAGCCGGGAATACACCTTTACTAACTTGCATAATGGCATAACGGATCCTTGTATATTGTATTACCATCTACTATGGAAATTGTGTGCCCTTAGGAGACAACAAATTATATTAATTGTAATATTTGATTTTTTAATATGAATTATGCGACAGGAACGGTAGGAGCTCCGAAAACCGCCTACCAAAAGGCGCGCGATCTCATCATAGATTTATTTTTATTTTCGTGATCGTGTGATAGTTTCGACGTGATATGAGAATTTTTTTTTTCCAATTTTACTACGGATACGAACGCCTGTGGAATGAAGGCAAATTTTTTATGTTAATATAGAACAGCATATGACAACGCATATATAAAAATCCAAGCAAAGAGATGTAGAAAATGATTGTAAAGAAGATAAAATCTATATGTATATAGTTTTAGAGTAAGGCATGGCATTTAGAACAAAACAGGATTAACAGTTCCAAAAATAGGTGCACGCTGGTATTCCGGTTTTAAGTTAAATGCTATGAAGCAAATTGTAAGCTACTTCATTTGCAAATATACGTTTAGTTTGCCATTTATTGGCACTTGCAACCCTATGGCATGCACGCTACTTCCTCGCTTCAATGGCATGTGTGTCCTAGGCTTTAGTTAGACTGAATAGCTTTGCGTCACGTCTGAGGATGTGGAATTTTAGATTAAACCGGTCTTTGAATAGTTTTGTACGCCGGACTACCTAATACTAGAAACATTATGCGTGACAGATATCATATAAGTTTCTCCGGCACGTATATACTATTAAGACGTTACGCATATTGTGCGATAACCACACGTTTCATATTTCATTTAAAAAGTACTTTGAAACTCAAATATCAATGATCGTTTTTGTATAAAATTTGAATGGTTTTTGTGTTAAAACATGCTTTGAATACATTTTGGCATTAGAAAAATACGTGTAAAATACAGATGCATACTGCCAGTAGGAGTTCTAAACACGCCGCCAGCGACAGTCTTCCTTTAGTGCTAAACGTTTCTAAACGATTGCATAAATTGTACAGTTAGTTTTGTTTCTTTGCCTGTGAGTATTTTCGTATCTGGGTTGTAATTATTTTATAGCAGGTTTCAATGATCATATACAGCCCTTACGAGTAATTAGTCCCCAAGAACGAGTCTGTTCGTGCAAATGGAGATATTAGACTATACTCCACCACGCTGATATAAAGCCTATTGATGGAAGAAGTGTTTGTGACTTATGTGACTGTGATTATTTACGAACTGTGCCAATTTGTGATCATCATAGTGTTGTATATAAAGTACCTCGCTAAGGAAATTGTCAGGCATCGATTAAGGAAGTAACATAGGAAGGATGATGCAAGCAATATACAAGGAATACATCTCGCGACTTCAAGATTATTATCATAGACACAGTACTGGGATGTAAAGTTTTAATGACGAGGTTGTCACTTAAAATTTCTAGTAAAATCGCTCGTTAAACCGATATTTAAATAAAAAATTGAGGCACTTCTTTATTTATGACATTTGTCCTCTTGAATTCTCCAAACGTTGGGTATTTGAAAATATAATTGAAATTGGTGATTGATGAAGGAAGTTACCTTAATTGGACGATTATAGCTATAGCTCAGTACCTAGATCGTGTATAGCGCTGTCAGCGGACTATTCCACGGGCACTACGTGTAGACTGTATTTTAAGACCTTGTGATTTTTTGCGGAGGCTAAATTAGTTTTTAGTTTTTCAACTAGTGCTACGAAAATTTGGCCAAGGTCAGCTATAAGCGTATTTATCTTGAACGCACCGGTTTTTGAAAACCTAATTTGTTTTAAGCATAGTAAATGAGTGTGCAGGCCACCTGTTGACAAATAATCGCAGCTACACACGGATATTTGAATTCAAAGAGTGCAAGTCCTACGTGAGAATTTGAGAAATTTTACAAACCAAGATGGTTACTTCGCTTGTAAGTGTACCCGGCGACCACACACACCGGTTCAGTCGACATAAGTAATAAAATATATTCTTACGTTTGACGCGAAGGATTGCTATTTTTGTTGAGTTTATATGTGGAAGTATGTTTCTGGGTTGTTACGATGTGGCTCCCCGAGGACACGAAGAGACAATAGTATGATCGCCGATACAAAGTATTTGAGGGCGCGGGCGTGGCTTGCCAATCAGTGCACATTAACACTTGCGCATGAGCGCCGCTTGCGCAACCGCCACGCTCCGTGCAACCCGAGCCGCGCGCCCGCCCGTGTCCGCGTGCTCCTTGCAACCTACCTCCTCGATTTAAAACCGCATTTACTAGTATGATGCATGAATTACACGTTTTTTTGCACGCCCATTATGAGCATGAAATAAGTTAAGAAAACTTTGAATTATTTTGTCAATGTACCTGTTTATGATATATAATGCAAGTGGATGCTGCTGCCACTGCTTCACTTAGACCCCTGTAACCATTTGAAGACAATAGTCTCACATGTAGTCAGACAATGACAGATACCCTGTTATTTCTGAGAATTAACATGGTCTTCCGACTAATCCTTTTTACCGAAACGCAAAATATGCTTTAAGGTGACAAAGAAATATGTAGGTGTAGAGGTGGTATCTTGTCAATCAAATCGCACAGGTTCTTCCACCTTGCTACTGAATAAACGCTAATTCATCCAGTAATTTACGTATAAAGGCGGTAGAATTACGTGTCTATATCACTTACACCACCGCAGTAGGTATATCTACTTTTGTGTTATAGCAGCAATTTATTGCCACTGTGTTTTTATTTAACCACTTGTTCAGATGTTCTAACTTACTCTTCAGGAACAGCATCCATGATAATTTAAAATACAAGTCCTGTTTTACATGGAATCGGTTACATCTATGTGACAGTGACTGTTTAACACCAGGGGCCCTTCATGCTTTTTGTTAGTTATTTACCACAAAAAGCGCTGTTGTAATTTTCAATCATTCGCTCGGCCCTGGAGATTCAATGTCTTATTTAACATAGGGGTTCACATGAGATTAGTTTTTGCATGTCGACTAAAAAAGAGTCCATGGGTCATGTCTTTCGTTTGCCCTTCAAGTCTGCACACCTACAAGTGTTCAATGTTCTGGAACTAAGTAATGCCGATGGTACTCGGAATCCCACACAGATTGTATTTAAGAACGTTTTGCGTTGTTGATCATTATCATACCAACTTTATGCGACAATGACGTCCCGTCTGTTAAGAGAAAATTCTAATAAATTGTTTTAAAGATGCTAGTTAGTAAGCACCTTTGTCTGCGTAAGTTTTAAGACAAACTTAAACTTTTTAAAATAAAGGAAATACGTATCTGTTTATATTTTCATTCAGTATAAAGGGGTCAAAATATTTTAAAGGTGGGAGAACTATAGTTTCGGTCGTGTTTGTGGTTGTTCGTGGATGTCTATGAGCTGCGACTACTTAACGTCAGGTGGTTTGCATGCTCGTTTGCTACTCTTCTCACATATAAAATTTTAAAATTATTAGAATAATAATATATTTTTACCAAGATAGAGATACAGTCGACCGGATTGTTACCATCGCGGCATAATCCTTCAAAGAGCTACTGTTGCGGCTGGAGAGCTGCGGTTGCCTGCCACACCTACAAACTATGCCACAGTATCGGTCCTCCGGAGTAGCAACGCGTCTGTGCGCACTAATTCAAGAAGGACTTTACCGGTTTGATGTTGGACGTGGATATGCATAGGTCACAGATATAGTTTGACGTCTGATAATCTGCACGCTCTTTTGCTGGTTCGGATATAAAACAATATAAGGTTTCCCAGATATTCAATGTACGAAGCCGAGTTCATATATAAAAGAGTAATGTGACTGACATACTAGTCAATGCATAGTTGTTATATCGAATATTGCGCGTGGAAAAACGCGGTAAAAAACTATCACTCAACTTTCTCACTACACTCAAGTTATTACACGTTTAATCTTGTTGTTTTTCTGTTTTTGGCTTCTAGCTTTCTTTTGGTAATAAATATTGAGAATATTTAATGAATTTCATAAGGAGTATTTTGTATTAAGTGACAAATACTTTATGTGCCTTTCTACCTTTTTTTTATTGTGAAAGAGTAAGAAACAGGCATGCAGGCCACCTGAAGTTAAGTGGTTACTGCAACCCATGGACAACCACGTCAATCTCAAATAGAACAGAAGTTCTATTTAAGGATGGACGCGGATGCGTTCCTACCCTTGAAGACTAAAATGGTCGCCTCCAATAATGTGTATCCAGCAACCACACCTCCCCAACCGAAACACAATACATGAAGAATATATCGCTTTACGGCGAGTTATGAGGGTGGCGGTGGTATTGCCCCGGGCGAGCTCAACGGCTCCTACCACCTTTAAAATAGATTTTTTCTAATAGATAGCCATTACGTAAGTAGAATCAAATAAAATATATACAAAATTAACAGTTATTATAAACTACTCTTAAATATAAATAGATCTTACTAAAGATAGTTATAATAAAATGGCAGGATATTCGCAACCAAACAATAGCTAAAAAGGAATGTTCTTGTTACAATTTTTTAATCCTATTGTAAGGTACTGTTTTTGCTAATACTTGACGTATTTTTGGTTACCAACGTATTCATCGCTTCAGTAAGACGTCAATTAAATTTTCTGAGCTCTTTTTTTCCCGAAAAATTTTTAATATTTATACATTCCGCGTATATTCATTATTAATCAACAGTTCTCGGGCTGTTGCCTTGTTCGTGTTCATGGTTCACTAGATTTGGTCATTTACATTATAATATTTCAGTAGTAACCTCACTACGGAGGCCCTCGTAACGAAGTGCATCGTACGGGTAGGTTGCGTGTAGACCAGCGGAGTTAAACGCGGTAATTGCACGAATTAGTCTTGTATCCATCTATACCTACTCCAGTTAATTTGGCTGAATCGACCCGGTTCCGCGGACTGGTTTTTTTACTAATTGGAAATAAAGAAGCATGCAGCCCACTTGATGGCGGACACTATCGCATATTACCGTCTGTAACCAACTCTTAATACAGAGTTGCATGTGAAGTAAAAGATGCGTTGTGATTCCTGAGGACTCAGGTGGTCGACTCTTGTAAATCAGCCATCACCCACACCTTTCTAGCGAAACGCAAGAATAGCTTCATATAATATGCACTGTAGAGCCTGTACAGTTCAACCGGGAGAATACCATCGACACACTTATTTCTAAAGTGAAGCATCACTGGCTTTTTCATAGAAATGTGTGGTTTCCGGTACAGTTACAAGAGAGGCGAACCACTTTAGTCCTCAAGGAGTAGCAAACCATCTGCCGTCGACTTGAAGTGGGCCTCCTTTTATATGTGTAGTTGGTTATTGATGTCCATGGACAGTAACCTTATCATCAGAAGGACTTCATTCTCATTTGTTACTTAAATTATATTTAAAAACCCCGCAATTTTAATAGTGGTATCTCTTTTTTCACAATTTCTACCATTGTTTGCTGGTGGAAAACTTCCATCTATACATATATATTTTAAATATAACGTTGTATCAGCATCTTGATTTTGATTATTTTGAAAGGTGGTAGAGCCGTTAGAGCCCGCCCGGGTCGGTCCCCCCGCCCCCCTCATAACCCGCCGTATAGCAACATGTTCTTCATGTATTGTGTTTCGGTAGGGGAGGTGTGGTTGTCGGATACACATTTTTGGAGGCGACCATCTTAGTTCTCAAGAGTAGGAAAGCATCCGCGTCCATCCTTAAATAGAACTTTGTTCTATTTGAGATTGGACGTGGTTGTCTATGGGCTGCAGTGACCACTTAACACCAGGTGGCCTGCATATCCGTTTCTTACTCTTTCGCAATAATAAAAAAAAGATTATTTTGTCCCTAAAATATCACGAGTACCCCTAAGCATATTTGAAATTATCAAACGGTTTAGATGACGAGTAGTTTTTGAGGTAGACTGGCTGGTTTCTGACCACCATGGACTTTGTGGGTTATCTTTAAGAAATCAATCATAACTTGTTGCATACAAATGTTGTATTTTTAAACAATTTAACAAAAATATTCAGTTTTAAAGTTAAATTAAAAGGTACAAAGTACAAGCTATCATCAAATAATACAATGTGATCTTTTTTTGTCACAAGGAAAAGCTTTACAAAGGTACTTGATATCGTGAGAGCGATTATGGGTTATGTGGGATTTCCACCCACTAAAAAACCCTTTGGTTGCTAACTTCTATGCTTGTATATATTTCGAAATGAATGCAGTTCGTCTCTAGCACGACACGCCAATCAGGTACATATTACGAAGCTTCCCCGGCTCCTTGAGCACCGGTCGATGCCTACGGCGATGCGGAACCGACACACCGATATCCCTCCCGGGGTCGCTACGTCGGAACGGCTCGAATTACAACTCATCTTTCACGATCTCAGAGACTCCTTTTAGTTGCATCTTACGAGAAACGAGAGATACTATATCGCTGTTCTAGTCCCCAACTACAGGGCTACAATATGGCTTAATAACTATCATACATATAGTAAGTTGCACCTTCAGTTACTGAATTCTTTATATTGAGACCCTGAATATGTTTTCGAATTCGCATTTCACAGAGCGCAATTCAAAAATGTTGCGCTAACCCTAAATAAAATTGGCATACGTTGTGCCGTCCCATTATGATGATAAATATAATTGATTGGGTTCCATGACATAAATTCGCTTTTCATAAGGTTACAATTTAAAATATGTGAAATGTTCCTTTCCTTAGTTCCTTAAGTTCCATTAAAGGTTAAAGTCGATCATAACTTTGTAGCGTGTTGAAATACTGTTAAGATTATTCATTTACTTAATTGTAATTTTTTTTTAATAAACATTAGTATGAAAAGCAATTACGTATGGTTTTATTTGACTAACCTGACAATTTCGTCTGATGTACTAATAATAATTGAATCCATATGTTTTAATTGTTTTTTCTTTCGCAGAATATCATGGTCAAGGCATGGACGCGGGCGGGAACAATTTTGACTCCGGTGAGTTGGATAATTACTTTATTTTATTTAATAAGAGTAATAAACAAGCATGCAGATAACTTAAGGTTAAGAGGTCGCTACAGCATACGGACGTCCACATACAACCTCCCACTAGGAATGGTCCTATATGTCTTACCCGAGGCTGTATAAGCGTGTTAGTACTCCTGAGGTTTCAGATAGTTGCCTCGCTTCAAAGTGTAGCCGGCAACTTCATATCTCACGGAAGCAAAATACTTGCTTTATGACGGCGGTGGTATCTTCCTGGTCAAACTATTGTTGGCTACCTGTGTTTATTTACATTTGTAGTCCTTTCATATCAAACATGCATAGTGATGTTAGAGATAAATTCAAATATAATTTCGGGCTGCCAGTTGCTATCGAAGTTCTGTGCTTATTCGAAATAAATTACCGCTTAAAGTAAGCGGTGAAGGCATCGTGAAGAAACCCATGTATCTGAAGGTTTTGAAGAGTGTATTAAGCCAAGTGGCTAGCGTGGTCATCATTGAAGTGACCATAATTCTGACAGGTAATCGGACAATAATGAATTAACGATGATACCATAGATAAAGCTAAAAAAAATCTAATGTTCCAATGTCGTCAATCATTTCTTCTAGAGTGATAACTCATAAAAATCTTTAGAGAGGTGTATTTCGAAACTTCCTGAAGTTGCGTTTCCGTGGGTGGGTTGGTGGAAGCAGATTTTTTTATATGCGTAGGTGCCCACATCTGTTTATACCACTTACAAAACTTCAGGCTTCATGATACACTTCCATGAAGCATTTTAAGAGAGATTGTCTCAGAGGGAATTGGTTATAAAAGTCTAGTTCGCGGTGTATCACTTTTGAGAAATAATAAAATGAAGGCAGAATAGAAAGTAAACAAAATAAATACCAGGAAAGCATACATATGTGTACATACACTAAACCTACTGACCTTTTTATTTGCGTTTTTTGTCTGTTTGCCTAAATATTCAACATATTCAAGTTTGAAATGTAGATGGCTATTTGATACAGTGGCATTTAACACAATGACTGCGGCGCGGATATATATGAGTTATTATTGGCTTAGTCTGGTTTATTGCGAAATGTTATATAGTGCAATAATCAAAAACACATATGTATGCGTATACAACGTCTTGCAAAATTTTAAAGCAATCGGTCGAAATTTTCAGAGATAATATTAACACTTTCCCTGCGGCGTGGATATGTATGATCGGGTCAGTATTGCGGGAGGCGGACTAAACTGGGGCTTATTTGATTAGACTGAAGAAACGCCGATAAATGACTGAAATATTGTGTTTTTAACATCTGTGTGTCATCTACGAATACACAGACGTAATGTCCGCCCCAGTCTTGTAGCGTCGAGTAAAAATAGCACTTATGTTCGTTCGTAATCCATACAAATTTGTCCGTACAATACAGGTGTGGAGGAGCCGCAAGCGCGTCGCGCCCAGAAGTACACAGCAGTGTTGTAGCCGCAGGGAAAGTGTTAACATGTTATATATTCAGCAACACAAGATTATGATGACAATGTTGAGTGCGTTACGGACATCGCCAACATACTGGGAGTCCGGGATTAGAATCGCTAACGTTACACTGAATTTCTGAACTTAAATGTGTTACAAATTAATTGTCTCTTGGTATGTCGGTGATGGAAATCCTCTTCAAATGAAACACATGTAATGTTTTACGGCGGATTATGAGGGCGGTGGTGATACCTCCACGGTCGAACTATAGTTCTCCCACCTATAAAAATACCCGTGAAGATGAGCCCTTATCATTCTAGAAGCCTTTAGCAGTGGGACAGTTACTACAGTTGATGATGAACTTCATTCATTTCTTAATGTTACAAACTTGTCCTTTATCTCTAGCTAACCTTGCAAACGGCTTAACGGATTTTAATAGGACCTTAACTTCAAAATGGCAGATCATTCGGAAAGTGACATAACTAATTACTCACTAAAACCCAAAAAGAGAAAGCTTTATAGGTAATATTGAATGGAGCATTATTTTTATTTTAAAAGATAATTCTTTTGTAAAGAGAATGAAGTTAGCGGATATTCGGTTTTGTGCAGAGGCAGAGGTATCTTAGCTGTGTCTAGGGTTGTAAACGGTACAATAAAATAGCACTACTACTAAAATACTCATCGTAGTAATAGTATGGTAAAGTACTGCTCCTATATCGATTTATATATTTTATACTGTCGAGGAAGTATTATGATATGCAAAACAGTTACGGTTGGATGGATCAAACTTTTTCGTAACAAGACGAAATTAATAACAAACATATTATATTCATTTAGTAAACTTGAAGGTAACCTTATAGTGGTAGTATCAAGGTGGTAAAACTTGTATGCTTCTACAAGCAGACTTTATTATCTGCTACTTTTAATTTTAGAAAAAAAACGCGAGTGATGCGATATTTTTAACTAACCGAAAATTCTATATTTTTAAGCGTTTTCCTTTTTTTGTTAATTCAAAAAAATATTGCAATTATTCTAAAATATATCGGCAACCCTAGAATTGTACCTTAAAGGCCGAATTAAGTTTCACGTGTGGTTTGGTCTGTCTAGACCAGGCTTCCGATCGTTCGCAGGAAGCAGTTAATCACTCGTCCTTGCTTCACATTTGAGTTTTTAGACCTTTACGATGGTATCATTGTTATATGTTAAATTTTATAGAACTAGTTCTGCCTAGGGTCCGCACATTATACCCACCATAAATCATTTAAAACTATCCCCTTTGTTAACGATACTCTGATATAATTGCAAGCGCGTCGGCCAGACTTCAGGAGTTACAAATGTGTCTTCGATCCTATTTGAGGATGTATATCATCTATATCCTGTAGAGACTTCTGAACATCGAGCGGACGCTTTTTCGTTCCTTTGCTTTGCTTCGATCGTGGGGGAAACCCCACTTCATGATAGTCGAGTATATTATGAGCTTATGATGCAGTAAACGTTTTGAGATGTGGGATATTATCATAATGTTTAATGTTGCTATAAATATGTATCACGTTTACTCTCTTGCTCTATAACCCTCGTGATTCTAATGAGACGGCTTCACCGCCATGGGCTGCAGTGACCACTTAACATCAAGGGGCCTTGGCTCTCCAGTTCCATACACAAAATATGTTATCGTCAAATCCCTTAACCTGTCTTCTATATTCTGTTTGTATATCAACTGTTTTATCCGCCAGTGAAAGTTGTGTGAAATCGGAACATAAACTTAAAATTATTTAAACATATTTTCAGTGGCTCTTTAAAATATGTGAACATTTTCAAATTGCATCTTTTGGCTGTTCCGTTTTAAAAGGTTGCCGACCCCTGTACTAGTCGGATCAGAATGCTCGCAATTCAGAAATTCAGTTCAATCTGCCTTCACGGATCCGTCGCGAACAAAAAGTGTGAAACAAATGGACGGGTGCCCGTCCGTCGGTGATAGGATCAACGGCTGTACGAATGCTAATTTATCTACAGGGAACAAACAAGTAATATTTAAGTGTCTGTCTATGTTCAAAATAACTGCTGTTTGAACTCTAAACCCTTTTTACGTAATAGCGAAATTTAAATACTCGTTTTAAGATACCGTGCTTCAAGATGTGTTTTTTTAACTTGTCGCCGAATTTAATGTTGCATTGTGTTTTTGTGAAATTCTCTTTAAACATACTTAATTATGGAATCTACTAATGTCTCTTTTCTTATAAAGCTGTTTTAATTTTCTTCTGTAGATATCTGATCCACCCGCTGCCAGGTGGTGAAGCCTAAATAAATTATGTCAAATTTTATTATTGTAATTATTTCATGATATTAAATTTATGGTGTTATATGATATTCATTATAAATGAAAGTAAATTTTCAATAAAATCCAAAATAAGTTTTTACTATCACAAATTAGCATATTCGATGTACGGTCTAGCGGCCGCATGTCGCCCGCTTCTAAACGCTCTGACATTTTTAAATCTTTGATTCGGTAAAATGCATACAAATTCGATGTGCCAATATAATGCTAGGTAATTAATGTGTAATAAGATGCGTTTATTTATGTAATAGGTTTAAAGAATCTTTATTTCTCATATGACATACAATTATAGTACATTGTCACTTAAAATGAGAAACTTAAAAATTAATATAGACATACGGTAATGCTCCGTACATGTATGTCTATGTTTCTTTGCCGGTGTGTGTGTTTGTGTGCATTGGTGCGTACGTTCGTGGGTGCGGTGCATGCGTGCGTGTGTGCGGTGCATGCGTGCGTGTGTGCGCGTGTGCGTGTGTGTGTAATTGTATTTTTATTTAAGAAATATAATAAATGAGTCTGATTATTTTCTGATGTTAAGTGGTTTCTGCAGTCCATTTCCAACCTCAAAAAAGGCTAAAGTCATACTTGTCGTCGTGCATAGATTGTTACTCAAGAAGGGAGAGATATTCGCCATGTTTTTAAGTGTAGCTGAACCCGCACTTCCAACCGAAATAAGAAGTTTTACGGCAGATTATAATGGCAGTGGTGGTACCCTCCCAGTCGAACTTTGGTTACCTAGCCACATAATAGCCATAAAATAGACTAAATATCATTACAAGCTACTTCTTAATCCACTCACGTTTCTAACATTGTTAAAACCAAAAACATTTGTATATGAGCGCGATATTCGTCCTAGTATGGTGATTATGGGACATAATACTTACACGTGTAGTGTGGCCTTCGGTTTTTTGTCGGCTCTTCTTCCATTTTGTTTGAATTCATTAGATTTATGACCACTACCGGTGTCTAGACCGTTTTATAGTTCACGTGATAATGGCTTGTTACCGTTGTCGTTAAGATATGAATCGTTGTACGTCCAGCCTGCTGTTACAACCAAGGAAGTGCTTATACTTTACGGAACATTAATATTTTAATACAACCTCCTCTTATTTACTTTTAAGCAATGTTAAGACCTTTATGGAGTTTCTTTGTTTAGATACAATTTTAATGATTTTCTTTTAAATTATTCTTTTTCGTAGCTTATAAACCGGGTGCCCCTGAAGTGTTCCTCAGAAAGTTTGACAATAATATATACCTTATACCTTAAAATACTTAAAAGTAACTAAACTTAATTTTACCTAAAATGCAACACCATGATTTTTACCACCTTTGCGGTTATTGCTATGCTAATTTCATTTAAGTGTATTTTTAATTATTATCCATATATTCCTCATGGATACGATTACTCAATTATAATTTAAAATTAAGTCCAATACCAAATTTCACTGTCCACATCTCCACTATTAGGGGCGGTAATTTCTTTTGAAATTTAATGAGACCAAATGTTAAGTATGCCTTACAGAATAAAAGAAGAATGCTCCAAATGGGTACTAAGCACGGAGTTGTCCGGTAACAAACTTAAAAAAATAAAAGAAATTGAGGACCTCCTACTTTTTTAGAATTTTGTGATAACCAGTGACTTGAGATAAGTATATACAGGGTGTTTTGGGGAAGAGTGTAGGTATTTGGCAGATGGACAGGGTAGGTCCATACGATCATTTTGTAGTATGCGAACCATGGTCCGATATCCTTTAGTTTTTAAGTTATGGGCAAAAAACTGATTTTACCAAATTCTTTACACTTTTTGGGTTATGAACCTAAAAATAAACACAGTTTTGAATTAAATACAGTTTTTTATTATTAGTCAATTAAAATACATAACACACGATAAATTAAACGTCTAACAACTATTCTAATAGCAAAAACAATCAAATTGTGGTCAAAAGACAACAAACAAAAAACAAATATTAGTGACTTTCACACATTTCAAAGTGTATTTAAAAAAAATGTGTCGTTGAAAGATTATTAAAATTTCTTTAAAAAATACTTATGTTTTCCCCTTTCTATGGATGTATCAAATAACAAGCTACGCCTCAAATTCACAAAGTTATGAGACTCTACATCCACGGATAGCCCAACACGGGTCCGCACTCAAGTAATAAAGTTGTAATAATAATACCTAGCTACTAAGCAATTATATCCAGGTTTATCTAACTAATATTTAACAAATGTCGCACACACATCAGCCACATCTTCGTAATTAACCTTAGTGTTCAAAATGGTTTCCGGCAGTTCGAAGACAAGCTCGCGCACGTCGTCAGACTTCAGTAGTTATTCCTTTGCCACGCATTAAAACTCTGAACCTTCGTTTGAGAAGCCGGAATTTTATGCCACTACGCTATAATTGTTGATGTTACATTTTGACGAAAAGAACTTCGAATTGATTAATTAGTTCACTCGCCTGAAACATTCCTCGAACATGAAACGCGATATTTATCAAACCTTATCAATTACATTAATGACACCATTTGTTTACTTCCTCAAAGAATTTGTTTTCGTGTAATGAACACCGAATAATGTAGGGGAAAAATTGTGTTGCCTCGGTACCTTGAGTTGTGTTTTTGTCTTAGTTTGTATTTATTTTTTAAGCTTTTGGCTTTCCTTTTTAACAATTGATTTTGATACTCGTATATAGTGCCCGAAATCGGGGACATAATCATCACTCGTGTTTCGGTTGGAGAGGTGCGGTTGCCGGCTACATTTTGAAGCGAGGCGACCATCTTAGTCCTTAGAAGTAGCAATCTACATTGAGCTCAAATAGGATTTCGGTCATGTTTGTGTTGTACGTGGATATCTATGGGCTGCGACTACTTGACATCAGGTAGTTTGCATGCTTGTTTACTACTCTTTTCACATTAAAATATCGTAAACGTATTCGTTAAATAAGAGCGCATAATAGAAGAGAAAACAGTGTTAAAATACTTAACCTAGCGACGAGACATTTCCAGTGATGAATTGAGATGTATGGACCTGCGATCTGCGTTGTAGGCTCTGTATATCTGCTCTTACGTAACGCCAGATTAATGTTACTACGAAATAGCTTCTGTGGAGCAGAATTTCATCAAGCTTCGTAGCAGCCACAGAGATGTTTCGTTCAATCTAGTTTGGCTCATGATGCCCTAGACGTTGCAATTCTCTTGATATAAATACGTGGGCGCATTTTAATTCCATCTTACGGAGCTGATAATGACAAAGAATAGTAAATAGTGTTATTAAATGACAAAGAATAGTTAATAGTGTTATTATCTAGATTTGCAAACTGGTACCTGTATTGTTTCACCGGAGATTTAATATCTCAGCACCCATTTCTACCGTGAAGCAATTCTTTCGCTTCGTTAGACAGGGTAATAGTAACCACACGGTTATCGACATACACACATGAAGCGATCGTCTGAATTCTTAGGAGTAGCAATTATTTGTAAAACTTTCTTTGGGGTGTGCAGTCAACGAGTACACTTGCAAGTGATAAGTACATTTTTATCGTCAAGAATAACAAACCATTTATGTTGCGGTTGCCGTGTATACTTATAAATAATCATTTAGTTACGTCTGCGAATCTGACTTCAGTTTTGTTTGAGGTTGAACGTAAAGATCAATCGATAGCGATCACTTAACATCAGGTGGCATTTGCTCTCGTTTTTTACTTCTGTAACATAAAACATTCCGTAACATAAAGGAATGTTTTAATATAAAAAGGTCTCAATTGAATAAATACCACAATAAATTGCAAAAAGACAATGAATGCTAATTTTTTGCATTGAATCCTTAAGTGTTTCACATCGTCCACGGAAAAGTAATCACTATACGGTAACAAACATTACTAACAAGAGTAACTATTAATAACTGACGTTAACCTGTGGTTTTTCTCACAAAATAAATAAACGCCGGCTTTAAACACTCTATAAGAATTCATTACCTTTTACAAGACTAGAGGCTCTCTGTGTACAAAATTGGAAATAGATTAAATAATTCGTTCTAGAGTTAAAGAAACACAAACATAAATTGGTAACGTGTTAATTTTATATGATAGTAGAGATTTTAATACCTCCCAAGTATAAATAATAAGCAATAAATCAAAAAGATTTAAATTTAGTGGTAACTAAAGTGACATACAATTACACTGTCTTCTAAGCGCACTGTAATTTGAAACATAATCAAGATGATGTTTTAATCAATTAATACGTAGGTGTGAAGACATTAAAACGTCAAGCGAGTTAATTATCTCACGTATAAACACAGTAATTTATATTAACATCCAATTGATGTACTTAGTGGTCTAGTGGTTAATGTTTGATTGCTACATCGGTGTGTTGTGGATTCAATTTCCACTCATTTCGAATGTTACTTGAGTAATATGATTTTTTATTCTGTGTCCATGTAAAATATACATAGTGTCGGTGGTAGGTTAGTGACATTCAAAATAGTTCTGTAAAGAATCTACTTTGATTTGATAAAAATATTTTGATTTGATTGCGTGTAGACGATCGAGTCCCACATAAGTACTATTTTGTATTATGTAAATTAGGAACTTTTTTATGTGAAAAGATTAGCAAAACGAATATGTAGTGCACCTGTTGTAAAGCACTGAAACTCATAGATATGCACCTACAAGCTTAAACAGGACTCAGGTCTCATTTGAGCTCGCATGTAGATGCATTGCTACTTCTGAGCACTACGATAAGCACCATTGTGGCCGACAACCACATCTTTCCAACCGAAACAAGAGTTCCTTCACGGTGAATTATCGGCTATATTAGCGGCTGTGTCTCCTCGCCGGTCAAACCTGTCTAAGTTCTACCACCTGCCTGTATTTAGGAATGTAGATTTGATAATTTTATTGATGTTATTAAAAAAGTTGCAAAAACAGACAGCTAATGCCTAGTTCACCTTGAAAGCAACAGGTAAAAACTGAATTATGCGGATTAAATTATGCGGTGATAAACGCATTATTAAAATCAGACGAAATTATAGTTGGTATCGTAAATTTAATTTTGAAAGACCTTAAGAGCGTTTGTCCACTCTCCGTCCGTCACCCGAGTGCCGTCATCCCGGCCGCCGAGATTTCGACTAGACCGGCGTGACTACTAGAACGTGGCCCGAAATTTTGACGGGTCGATGTGCCGGCAATATAAAACACGTTTGAACATGTCCACACACTGCCGCCATACCATACACGTTATCTCGGTTATTATTTTTACTATTGTCCGCTGAGTTATGGTATCTCTTGACTGTCGCAAGAGGCGTCAAAAGGAGGACGGTTGCCGAGATTTGCCCCTTGGTCCTTTCGTTGGAAAGCGTTCTGGTGCGTCCAAACAGTCGCTCCACGGAGAAGAAGAGCGAAGGCCGCAGCTTCAGACCGGTCACCACCCCCGCTTACACGGGGAGGAAAGGTAAAGGTCAATCATCATCATCATCGATCCGCTAACCTTCCGGAAGCTCCTCCTTAATGCTGCCCCGCAACCACAAAGTGTCCAAAGAGAAAATTTTGCTTAAAAATGAACGAACTAAACCAGCGAGTTCGGTCGCGGTGAACAAACGATCACCGTCACGTCATATTAAAATCGGCCCGAAATAATTTCGTTCTCGGTGACGGTCCGGCGACGGCGGCGATGTACAAACGCTCTTAAACTGATGGATGGAAGGATAAAATATGACCTTTTGGAATTAATTCAAATATATTTATTTTCGTAACAAAATTTTATAAACTTTTGTATAAATAAACATAATGGACATATGTTACAATTATACAAACTATTCAAAAATCCAGTTATAGATTTTAACATAAGTATGTTTCGGGTTTATATAAACGGATTTTGTTTGACACTGAGAGGCGATCTGTACTCAATAGTGACTACAATTTGGTGCAACCCTTTCTACATATGTTACCTACGTCGGCACGGATCTTTAACCACAACTAGGAGAGGCTTAGAAAGTATAATTACTATGTTTTTCCAATGCGAGTTATTAGAGTAATGTATTTAATGGACAACCGGTCTGGCGCACACTCCCAATCGCTCATAGGACCTCCGACATGGTTTGACAGATGTGATCTATTAATAACAATTAGAAATAACTTAACATGCCCTTACAAATACAGAAGTACGTATAACATTTTGCCACCAGTGGTCACCCATCTTATTTCCGACCACGCCCGAAGTTGCTCAACTTTGACGATTACACGTACGTGTACGTTATACATAAAGGTGGGAGAACTATAGTTCCACGGAGGAGGTACCACCGCCGCCCTCGTAAGCCGCCGTAAAGCATTATTTGTGTTACGGTTGGAGAGGTGCGGTTGCCGGCTACACTTTATAGCGAGGCGACCATCTTTGTCCTCAGGAGTAGCAAAGTATCTACGTTCGAGCTCAGACAGTCTTTCAGTCGTGTTTGTGATTGTACGTGGATGTCTATGGGCTGCGACTACTTAACATCAGGTAGTTTGCATGCTCGTTTGCTATTCTTACATAAAAAACATAAGCCATGGTTTTAAAGACGGGCCATAGAAACAGTGTGTTCAATTAATTGAATCGCAACAACAATTCTCCATTTGCTGGCCGTCAGGTGCTATTTCAATTATTACTAGTACGTGCAAGTGTCTTAGCTTCGCCACAACTATTCACAATATACGGTAGGATTGCAAAACACTTAACCGGTCGATTTCCATAAGCTCCACTCAAGTACGATGCTTCGGGAACGTGTTAGACGGTCAGAATAATTATAGACGTCTAGGATTAAACTGACGCGATAGCCCTAAGACTTTAGGGATCGACAACATTTGGTATTCTTTGAAATTTTTTTATTTCTCGCATGACAAAAAGCAAACGAGCATACAGGCATGATGTTAAGTGGTCGCTATGGCCCATGGGCATTCATTTGCTAAATTCAAGCCAGACTAGTTAGTTCTATTTGAGGTTATATATAGAAGCGTAGCTATTTCTGAGCCCTAAAACAATCTCCTCCTTTGTAAGTGCAACTGATATGTTTGTAAGTGCGACTGCTATATGACATAGACTGCAAGTGTATCTTTTCTACCGTAACACAAGTGCTTCAGCAAGGATTATGAGACGTGATCACGGCTAACATGCTGAACCGAGGCCAGTTTGTATGGGACGGCAAACATACTTGACGCTCTGTTAAGCTATCTTCAGTGTTATTTTACCATTTATTTTGTATATTTTTCCATAACTATTTTTATAATACGAATAAAGACTCTTAACAACAAACCATAAATATTAAATGAATATGACTTATTCTTAATTTTATTGTTTTTTCTTTATTTAAATCTATATTTAGGGGATTTATTTTATTATAAATTCCATTAATAAGAATAGATTTTGATATTTCACGCTTCTTGAGCGTCTTATGACTATCAAAAATAAATTAATTTATTTTATATTAATTTGACTGGCCCATATTTCTTCTAATACGCTTTGGAAAAGGCTAGTGGAGTGGAGTGGAGTATCCTACCGACCTCTTCCAATTTTGGGATGAAACCAATGCTCAGAATTGAGACCTTAACATGGTTGTAAACTAAATTTTACTTATATTTTTCAATTCGTTCGATCCAATTTACATTATCAGTTTTAGCCAAAAAAATTTTTCGTAATTCAAATGGAATTCTACTGTATTTCTTTTTTTTAATATGGATTATGTTGAAATATTAATTATTACCCTGTGGTAAATTGTGACTTATTTTTTTAACGACCACAAACACAATTAAATGCTATCTGAGCCCGAACGTAGATACGTTGTTACTCCTGAGGATTAAAGACGGTTGCCTCGCTTCAAAGTGTAGCCGGCAACAGCACCTCTCCAAGCAAAACACAAGTAATGTTTTACGGCGGATTATGAGGGCGGCGGTGGTATCTCTCCGAACGAATTATAGATCTCCCACCTTTATATGAATGAACATGGGCTGTGTTAAAATATTAATTGTTACTCTGAATTAATTATGACCTATTTTTTTTTTTTTTATCGAAAGAGAAACGGGCATGCAGGCCACCTGATGCACATAACATCAGGTAATATTGAGAGACCGATTTTTTTTTATTATGAAAAGAAACGGGCATGCACCATGCATGCATGCCACCTGATGTTAAGTGGTCACTGCAGCCCATGGACAACCACGTCCAAATAGAACAGAAGTTTTACTTAAGGATGGACGCGGAAGCGTTCCTACTCTTGAGGACTAAGATGGTCGCTTCCAATAATGTGTATTTGGCAACCACACCTCCCCAACCGAAACACAATACATGAAGAACGTTGTTTTACGGCTGGTTATTAGGGTGGCGGTGGTGCCGTCCCGGGCGAGCTCTAACGGCTGTACCACCTTGAAATTATATTGTATATACAAATACTATTATATTTCTCATTGTTTATCTGTCACTTTACTCTGTGAACACCACGAACGATACAATATACCCAATAATTCTCTCTGTAATAAATTTAAAATCTCAAATCCCACGTGTTTTTCATTGCTTAAGTTTAACAGGTTGAGTACTCCTGGAACCGAAGTGTGCTTTAAGCGTTAAGAGCGGTGGAAGTGACGTCTCAGGTTGGTAGCGCCACTCTAATTTGCATCTATTATTAGTTTACGAAGCGACCATAACTGCGGCTTGTGTTGTAAATTATCGACAAAGTTAAGCAGCGTCGACCGCGGTTTGAAATTGGATGGGTGACCAGTCGTTATTATTGTAATCAATGAAACCTTGACCTAGACCTAAAGGGCGATTGCGAAACATCTGACAGTCGTGTTCGCTGATAACATGTATCCACCATTTTATCATATAACGGTCACTCATGATGCCAGATGCATGGCTCGTTACAGTTTCGCCGTGACCACGAACCATGCAACTGGTCCATGTCGGCAATTAAAAAAGCATTAATTTTGTGAGAACCCGTTATATAACAAAATGTATAAATTCCGAGATGATATTACTTTAAAATCAAATATATCCACCAATCCTCATTGGAGCAACGTGGATGAATACGCTCCAAGACATCTCCCAGTTAGAAGAGACATCAATTCCTAGAGAACAGAAGTCTTAACATGTTATGAATTACAGGTACGTTACTACTCTTGAGAACTAAGATGGTTGCCTCATAATTATTTGAGTGAAACGTCTTTCCCTTTCCAATGAAATGCAAAAACAGCGTCGCGATAGTATTGGTTGTTGTGGTTGGTAGGTACAACAACCAACCGTATTGGGCCTATAAACTGGCTTATTAATTTGCATGAGCCCGTAATACACAATTGTATGATCAGTCGCAAAAATAGTAAATCCATTTCGGTTATTAAATACATTAAACAGCGTTATTAGAATCCTTTAAGACGGAATTATTTTAAACTCACTTTGAATTTTAGTATTTCTGACTTCATTTAGAAACCTTATCGCTAAATGAAATTTAAAATTTTCTCTTGACATTTAAGCAAAATTTTCCTTTTTCATGACAGAAATTAGTTAATAATACTTATTTTAAAATCATAATGCAGACTTTATAACAAAATGATTTCATTTTAATTTAATTTGTAATGGTCTTAAAACAAAAAAAACAATTCCAAACAATTAGTCCCACGTTCGTTCGACGCCGCCGATGACAAGAGAGATGTTTCATATCTCGCGCAGAGAATTGCGATTGCTATTCAACGCGGGAATGCAGTTTGCGTTCTTGGAACCATGAGGCATGGGCACAAACTCCCTTTAGATTATGTAGGTTAGGCTTTTATTATAATTCGTTTTAAGATGGTTAATGTTGTAAATATGTATTTCTGTAATAAATCATCGTTGTTTGGTTAAAAAAATGTTAGTAACACCCGTTGTTTCCAATAACGGCACTAACAATAAAACTACAAACAAAAATTATCACTCAATACATCTAAAAATAGTCTCGAGAGATCATTAAAATGAAAAACAACGTGCTGTGTTGACATTGATCCACTAATTTGTTGACAGATCCATCGACGGGGAATATTTTAAGAGCGTTGTCATAGAGATGATGAAAGTTTAATGTTGTAAAACACATGATTGGAATATGGATTAAAGATGTAGTTAATATGAATAATTTTAAATATTTTTGTACACCTGTGTACATACACGGGCACGTACTATTTTATTTTTATTATTAAAGATAATAAGTTAAGCATTTTTTTAAAGTAACATTAAGTGCTTCGGAAGTTGAGTAGGTGATCGCTAAGTCATCTTTATTGATTTTTTTATGTGAGAAGAATAGCAATCGAGCATGCAAACCACCTGATGTTAAGTAGTCGCAGCCCATAGACATCCACGTACAATCACAATCACGACTGAAATCATATCTGAGCTCGAACATAGATCCGTTGCTGCTCCTGAGGACTAAGATCGCCTCGATTCAAAGTGTAACCAGCAACAGCACCTCTCCAACCGAAAGAGAGGTAATGCTTTACGGCGGATTACGTGGGCAGTGGTGGTACTTCCCTAGTCGACCCTGGTGGTTCTACCACCTATCAAATATGATGATATCTTAGGAAGTATACTTAGGAAGTTAAGAAATTTATTCCTGTGTCATCGTAAGATGGCAGTCGTAATGTAAGATGGCACAAATCTTCTCAGAGGCCATACGGTTTACAAACTTCTGATCCGGGTTAGCTACTAATACATATGTCCAATCCTTATTGGGGTAACGTGTTGATGTATGCTCCAGGGTTCCCCCTTTTCATAAATTTGTCTAACGAAGAGGCAGACGGAGCACTTAATGGAAAATAGATACCCACATTTGAACATTTGCAACACCAGAAACGTTGTGAATGCATGGCCGGCTTTTAAGGAGAGCTCTGTCCCTCTTTTAAAAGTCAATGTCATACAGGGAATACTCCAGAAGAAAGTTTGTTCCATATCTTCTACAGGTAATTTTGTTAACAAATACTCTCTATATAACTACCTATTTATGTATGCACTGATGTATTTATGTAGTATGTACAGTTTTTGTGTTCGTTAATAGAAATCTTGTGCCCAATTGTTGTAATTCAAGTTAAT